>VKOC01026875.1:0-12064 GCA_009364415.1 Spea multiplicata
TTGAACACTTCATTACAGCTCTCTGGTTCTGTTCTAATTTTAGTGTTCATGTTCAGGCTAGTGAAATACAGAACAAAATATGGACCTTGCTGCACAGCTTCTGTATCCACGTGCCACCTGATTTAACTCCTTGAGTGACTGGATAATGCACTTAAAGGGTTAATCTTCCTATGTTCAAATATAGGTAATATGCAGCAGCCCACCTTGCAATGTTTGCACATTAAAAGGTCCACAATGAAATATACAATGTAAATAATGACTTCTAAAATATGATGCTTCTGTTGTTTTATGTCCTTTTATTATTTCAGGGGTAATTAACAGAGAAAGTAATTGTATTGCTCTCCTTCTAATTTTAGAGTTTACTCAAAGAAGTGAATTCTGTTTGATTAAAAGTAATAAAATATATGCTGGTTGAATTCATACTAGTTTTTTACTGCATCTTTTGGCAGAAAAAGCTGTAAGTATAAAATAAAACATTTTCTCTGATGGAAAAAACCCCACTATACATACAGCGCATTTAAATAATTGAACTTTTATTTGTACTAGAGTTCACCGTATAAAAAATAAACCATTCTGTTTGCATTTAGTAGAAAAAACCTTATCACATGACATACATGTAAATCATCAGACTTAGACTAATGTATTTGTATTGTGTTTTTTTCTCTATAAAACCAGGTTCATACAAATCACATATGATCAGTAACCGTATTTAATGCATATGACTGATCAGTACTGATCAGAAGCTACTGATGATTTTAAAACAAATTCCAGAATTTATTTTTTCCCTACATTTCCCATTAAGAGCCATTTTCATGGTATAGGAGCATTCCTGGTGTGTGCTAGAGTCTCTGCTTAAGCAATGAGAGAGGTTAGGATGTCACTATGCTTTGGGTCTACCCATGCCATTTACTAAATATGCCTCAACTGAATGGTGTCAAGGTCGCAGCAGGTTGAAGACTGGGTTTCTTTATGGATATATTTGCAGGAGTAACAGATAAAGGATATCCCTGTGTTTTGGAGCACTGTGTCTGACGTCAGTGTGTGGGATATTAGTAATGCTTCATAAAATGAAATATACGAAGTATAGAATCTCATAAAACTGCATAACACCATTCCTTTGGATTCAATAGAGTACATTCACTAAATAACAATTTATCGTAGACACTTCAGTTAGCAGTTGGTAGAAGATACTTGGTATCCACAAAAAGTAGACCGCAACTCATCTGGGATCAACAGTTAAACTCTTTAGGATTCATTAATCCATGTAACATCATGAATATATGGGTAGAGGTATTTTTTTAATTATTACTATTTTTATTATCATTAACAATGGCCAATATTGCGTAATTAAAAGTGCCAACCATCAAAAGCGCATGAATAATACTGGGTAACATTGGTCTCTGAAAGAAGAGAGAGGGGAGATGTGACAGAAACATTTAAATGAATAAAGGGGTTTAACAATGTACAAGAGGGAAGTATATTTCAGAGGAGAAATGTTAGATTTAGAAGTCATAATCTAGATCTAGAGATCTTTAGGTGTGATGCAAGGAGGTTTTACTTTACATAGAAGGTGGTAGTTAAATGGAACAGCCTCCTATCAGAAGCGGTAGAGGCTAATACAGCAAGGGATTTCAAACATGCATGGGGTAGGCTAAAAACTATCCTGAATCTAAGACAAGACCAAGCACTGATTGAAGTCTGAGTTGTCACATCACGCAGACTAGACATGCTGAATCGTTCTTATCCAATTCTATGTTTTTGCATCATAGAGAAAAATCACTACTAGAACCATTTTCACTAATCTAAGGAAAATTAAATCTGCTGGATGTTTTTCAGTTTCACCGGTGAGGTTCTCAGAAATGCAATATAGTAATGTTACATTCCATTCAGTGATTACACAGTTACACATAATCGAGTCAGATGTAATTAGATGTAATTGACTGATTGTGCTTTAATAGTACTGATCTAATTGACTAGAAACAGTTTGGACTCTTTTGCATACAGTTGCAATTTAACTGTTCTTTGTGGCTGTTCTTCATATACAGTCCACAGACCTTTATGGGTAACACATATTAATGCACAGGGATTGTGTCAATGCATTTCTCGACCCATTCTATGGCACTTTTGACAACCTGCTAAATAGGGCATTCCTTTTTACTTTGTTACTTTTCCGGGAGGGCATTATATGTTAGATAGGCATATGGCTATCCTGAATATAAGATGAAACCAAGGACCATGCCGTTCAATTCTATAATTCTATAATAAAGATCCTAGGTGGTTGTGTTCATAAGGTTGCATGCCATAATGGTTCCCAGTATGCCATTCAAGTCTCTATGTTGGTTGGATGGTTTGTGTATCATCATAATGCTATTTTGCTTGTTGTCAGTGTGTTAAATTGTATTTTGACATGTGGTCATCAAAGGGGTTAAAAAAGTAAATGGAGGCTGCATCACAACACTTGAAAGAGACAATATAAAAGTCACATCATTCCATTTGACTTTCTTGCTCAGGGCTGTGAATAAATTCAGCTGCTGCTTTATCTCGCTCATGAATATGTAGAGTTCATATGCTGTTTATTCAGGGGGTCTCTGCTTCTATAGGGTAGAAGAAAGTGGGAAATCAAATGTTTTATGAAACCAGCAGGGTTAAATCAATAGGAGCAGATGCTTTCCAGGTACATCCAGCATAGTTAAAATGCCCCAAGCACACTTTCCAACATGAATGGCCCTTTAAATCCTTGGTATGGAAGCAGGTTAACTTAACTAACATTATTCTAATTACATTTGACCTGAAGTACAGAATATTTGATCTGGTGTAGAAATTGAATCTACTTTTTCTGTGCATATTAAAAGTATAAACTAGGGCTTTTGGCAAGGTTTACTAAAATGATACAAATACAGTTTCATCACAACAATGTATTCATTTAGTATCTTATTTCACTTAATTTACAAACATGTTGGTAGTTATTATTTGTTATCATGCATGTGTATATATATATATATATTATATTATATATATATATATATATGCACAGGCATGGCCAAAACATAAAAATATTCCTATTTTTATTTATAAAAAAGAAAAAGGAACTGTCTTTTGTGGTATGTTTTCTGGATACAGATAAAAATATATTTTTTAGTAAATGTTTCATAATTGTGAGCAATGTATTAACATGGCTGGAAACATGCATGGTGTATAGAAAACATGCTAAATAGTAAAAGGTTGAAGTCACTTTTCCCTGTCATGGTTTTCCAGCACATATCCCCTAACAGCAAGAATACTACATTGTCTTATACTGTATATCGTTGTGATCTATGTATACATCATTGTGAAAGTGTGTTGATATCACAAAAAATATTAAAGTAATGTCATGTAGATATGTCAGTAAATGGTAATATAAAGTATCATTCAGGGAGCTTGTTGAGAAAATGGGTTTAAGTTATACATTTGTTGGATAAAACAAAGAATCTTATTCGCAGATGAAATCCTACTGTCTCGGTGGTTGATGCTTTGAATTACGGGGATCAACAGGAGAACCCCTGGACAGATTTAAACTTCTCATAGGGAAGTACTATTTTGATCTTTATTAATAAGTGCTTTTGTTTTTTCTTTTTTGGGAATTCAGTAGTAAATTAACATTCAGCAGGTGTGTGTAAAATAACATGGGGGTTTACAAGGAAAGGAAAACACTATTTTCTCCTTTTCATATAGCGCTCTTTGCAAGAAGCCCCATTAATGCCCCAAACAAACATATGCCATAAAGAATGCCAGTGTAGGCATAGATTTCTTGTTCACATCACCTACACATTGTGGAGGCTCTCACTGCACAACTGCATCAGGTTCTAACTTTTACATACAGTATTAGGGACATTTTCCAGGGTGAGATCCAGTAGCATACCTGTGGGGGTGTGTGGGGGGTCTAACACAGGTGCACTTATCAGGGGGGTGCCACCAGGTCTGTATTGGCTGTGCACCCCTCCCAAGATGCACTATAATGTCTGCTACTAGTGCCACTAGAGAAGCAGGCTCCGTTGTGGAGATCAAGTATTTCCTTCAAACCTGCTTAAAATCTATCCAGGGAGCGGTAAGTCTGTTAATACAGACCTCCTATTCTGCTCCCTTGCTATGCATGCCCGGAACTGATGAACTGATGCTGTGTGTCGGGATTTGAGGTTATATCCCAGAGCACAACACTGAAGCGACACCCACCGAGAGAGAGAGAGAGAGAGAGAGAGTGAGAAAACAAACCAACATAAAAAGAGAAGAGACCCCTGCTCTTTCGAGTTTACAGTGTTGAAGGTGGTACAGCATAACTCCCATAACTAAAATAAATGAGCCAGACACTGACTGGTACAGCATAAATCCTATCACTATATACTGAGCCTACCAAGAATGTCTGTCTCAGTGTACAGTGATAAGAGTTACAATGTACCACTATCATCATCTAGCTCAGTATATATTGATAAGAGTTATGCTGTACCACCGTCAATGTCTGGCTCGGTGTATAGTTATGTGAGTTACGCTGTACCACCATCAATGTCTGACTTTATATATAATGATAGCAATTATGTTGTACCACCATCAATGTCTGGCTTAGTATATAGTTATAGGAGTTATGCTATACCTTATATGTTCAGTAAATGTTATTTCTTTCAATTTATTTAATTTATTTTTAAATTATTTTATTTTTTCAGATTTTTTTCCAGTTGGCATACAATTTACAAATTTACAAATATGTGAAATAAATATTCCTGCCATTAATTTTTTGGTGGTGTCTTTTCACTTTAAAGTGGGGGTGGGTAGGTACCACCCCCGGTGACAGCTTACTTGGCTGACTATGACTGACCCAGGCTAAATATCAAGTGTCTCGTGACATCACTGGGAAGTCCTGCCAAAGTTTTAGCTGGTCTTGCTGAGGTTGCAAGTTACATGGCATTTTGGATAAATACCCCACTGTATGTCATTGCACCTTTTTATTTAGCATTGCAAGACCCTGGGAGATCAATGGGTAAACACATTATTTGTAAACATGTAAAACCTAGAGATGCCCAAGTTGACGGGCTACTTTCAGTAAATACACATATAGCACTGAAATCAAGTTGAGTTCCAGGAAGCTCCACTTTTTTTTAAATACGGGTACCCCCTCCTCCAAATTAATCATATTTGCGTAGAAATTACATTTCTGTTACAGGAAAACGGAAATCAAGATTAGCTTTCGGACATGACATAATCATATTAACTTTGCATGTGATTAGATCTTATTGTATGGCACTTGTTTTTCTTTTAGATATGTGTTAAAGTGAAAATGCAGTAGTTAACTTATTCACTGCCATAGAAGACTGAAAAGAGTGATGCATGGTGGATTATGATAAATTACATCAGATAAATGGAAACACCTTTTTGATTCATAGTTTGTATTTAAATTCCTTCTGTGTAGTTTACAATAAATCAAAGAATGCATTTATTTATCTTTGGCTGTCCAAGTGTTAAAAATTAAGCATGCAATGGGTGTTACATAGAGGACTCTTATCTCACGCATTTTAGTTTTGATAAGCTTATTGACGTCATCTACATGGTGCATCGGAATACCAGGACTTATTTAGTAGAACCTTAGGCTAAAAGTTCTATTTGTATCACCAATTAATAGTACCTAAGCATTCCACATGCACTGTATTCAGGGATAGACACAAACATGTTTCATGGTGGACATTTTCAAAATCTACTGTGGAGGACAGCGTTATTATTATTTTTTTCCTTCATTCCTTAAATTCTCTTGGTTAAAAATGTATTAATTCATCACGTGTTTATAATAGAATCACTATATACTAGTTTATAATAGAATCACTATAAAGGCCCAAAATAAAAAATAGTTACGAACATACTGTAAAGCTAAGCATTTTGCCACGATTTAAAAATGTTTGAAAACTCCAAAAAGTGATATGCATGTGAGTAATGAAAAAAACAGCGATGAAATATAAAAAGTTGCCCCTATCTCAAAAAAATGAAAAAAAAAAACATTTAAAAAATGCTCTATATTTGTCAAATCTTTGGTGGTTTTTTTTAAGTGCATGAAAATCTTATATTACGTAAACAATTTCTATGCACTCGAAGTCCTATAATCCTAAACCTAAATCAAAGTGGCTCAAGCCTAGAGGACTGCATTGGGATAGGGGTCCTGCGGGTCCCGCGGGTCTCGCCAAAAAACTTGCGGGCGCTGGCGTCTTGCTGGCCGTAGCGGGCGGTCAGACACTTTACCTGCGGGTCCCGGTAATCTGCAATCTTCTCTTGCTCAGCCCGGGAACACAGCAGAGTCACGTGAAGTGACGTCACTTCCTGTGACTCCGCTAGGGGTTCCTGGGCGGAACAAGAAAAGAGACACTGTGAGGGAGCAGCGGGAAGGCAGCCTTGCGGGACTGCGCAGGAAATCTGCAGTTCAGATAAGGAGGTAGGCGTGATTGACCACATATGTGGTGGGAGCAGGCGTGATTGACCACATACGTGGCGGGCGGGATTGGACACACATGTTGCGAGAGCGGGCGGGAGTGGAACACACACATTGCGGGAGTGGGCGGGATTGGACAAAAAAATCAGCGGGAGCGGGATTAAAAAAGCAGTCCCACGCAGAGCTCTACTCAAGCCCCAGTTTGCCACTTTGCACAGACTCATTAACTCATGCACAGAGACACTTACACTAAAAACTATGCACTCTAACACAGACATTCTCACTAACACACACCTAGACACTCACACTAACACACATGTACACAAACGCATACTAACATACCCACACAAACATATGCAGAGACCCAGACACCTACACTAGCAGACACGCCCCAGACTCTCACACTAGTACGCTTATCCAGAGAATAAAACTAACATACCTACTTACTCACACTAACACAATCAGGCACTCAACATTAACATGCACACTCACATTAACATACCCAGACGTACACAGTCACACACACTATCATACCCACATAAGCAGAGACACGCTAACATACCCAGACACACTGACATACTTAGACACACACAGACACTCACAGTAACACATACCCACACAGACACTGACAACACAACCAGACACATTAACACACACACTGACACTAGCACAACCGGACACACAGACACCCATGCTAAATGACACAGACACTAACATACCCGGACACACACACTAGCATAAAGACACACACACAGTCACACACACTAACTATTCTTCATTGTTAAATATTGGTGACAAAACCAGGCATTTTACTGGACCCCTCCAAGTAGGCAGAAGCCTTCATGCGAAGTTGAACTACTATGAGCCGCATCCGGCCAACATCTTGATCTACCACTAGTGCTAAAGATTTGCCCGCGTGCTCTGTATCATTAGATGGCACATAGTGATTAGGGAGCATGGAAGCTGAGGACAGACCTCACACTCCCACCACAGAACGGAGGATGGAGGTGTTAGGATGTTCTAACAGGAGCTCAATATGCAGTGAAGGAATCCCCAAGCTTAGCTGGAAGGGTAACCGAGGGCAGGGATAGCAGCGAGGCAGTAAATGGTTAAACAATCCAAGGTCTAGGAAACCAGAGAGGCAGCAAACGATTAAACAATCCAGGTCATAAAGTAAGGGGAACTGTACGTCTGAAGCTCACAGAACACCAATCACAGATCAGCAGGAGCCATCCCCCTTTAAATGTTCCCAGGTTTTTTGGTCAGGCGGTGACGTCACCAGGGGGTGTGCCTGAGCGGCCTCTACATAAAGGGGATTGCATACTGCAATATTCTGGTATTTTGGCATTTTATATATATATATATATTTCTTTGGTTTTTTGGAGTGGCACGGTTTAGTGGTTGAACTTATTTGCGTCCTCCTAGTTTTGACTGTGGTATTTTATGTGCCCCCTATATAATGTTCCTAGCGTCACCACTAGTCAAGTGACACATCTTCCAGTAATAATTCTTCTTGTTAGGTGAGTTACTCCTTCCACTCTACAGAAGCAGTGCAGCTATGCCATGAGTTCCCCTACATGCACTGGCAGCACTACAACCACCACCATCACACCTCTCACAAATACCAATATAGGACAAAAAAACCCTAGTACCACTGCTACCTTATCTATTGGGCAACACCATAGTAAAGTGGGAGCATTTTGAGACTGTGGGAGATGGGTGCACTGCAAGGTGCAAGTTGTGTCGTAAGGTAGTGAGCCAGGGTAAGGTAAAATTCTGGTATGAATCAACACCTACATACTCACCACAGTGCAGCTTTGCTTCTGGGAGAAACTGGCGGCATTGGCAACAATAGAAAACCCACAACCGCCACCAACAGCAGCTGCCAGAGCAAAGGGCATGATGAGGACTCTCGAAGCGTGTGATTGTTTGCCAGAGACAGGTGGGCAGTAGCATACCTAGGGGACGAGTGGTCCACCCCAGGTACCACTCACAAGGCCGGCTTTAGATGCGCACTGTTCCAGAGATGGACTATACTACCTGCCGCTACAGGAACAGACTCGGTTGGGGAGATAAATGATCTCCCTCTAACAGTCTTAAAATCAAAGGACTGGGAGGTCTGTTAATGTACACAAATATAAAGTATGTTAATTATAATAATAATAATAATCTTACATTCATTTAATCATTCCAGAGGTAGATAAATATATATTTCAAAATGTAAATCAACAAACTGGACCTTATTTTTGCCCCTGCTTTAAACTCATTTACGTCAATCATACAATTGCAGTGCTATATTTCTGCCCACTGTGAATGGAACTCTCATGAAACTTTCAGAGACTATAGTCAGACTACTTTAGTTATAATTATAACAGGTAGAGCCGAATAGAAGAGTTCTGGTACACCACTGTGATGTCTGTGGTGCTAATTGTGTACATAAAGTTTTCTTTCTAATGTGAAATCCAGATCTGAAAAAGGGTATATGATTTCTCATCTTCATCTCAGCTTGACTGCAGAAAAACTTTCTACATAACTGAGTAAAAAGACCAAGTCACGCACTTACATACGCGCACTCCTGCACAACCGGACTACAGAAACAAGTTACATGGGTGTGTTACACTTAGACCTATATTGAAGCAATCAGATCAGCATAAGACTCCACAGGGTCCTAGGCAGGAGTTCCCCAACCCTGACACTTTTAAACACTAAAAAAAAGAAGCTGACAGAAACCAGACTTAAATGCATATCATGTATCTCCACCTAATGTATCGGTTTGTCTTACTCTGTCAATTCTCGTCTTGTCATACTCCTTGAATTTATGTATTGTATTAACACTGCGTAAATTGTTGGCGCTATATAAATAAAAGATAATAATAATAATAATCATGTGATCATCCTTCTTCGCTTTCAGTTTTTATTTTATTTTTTATTCCTCCCCTTTTTAAATGATTTATCCCCTTGTTTTAAATTAACATCGCTGTTTGTTGGTAGGTGATTTGTTCCACCATACATTCCAGGCTCCTGGACTTTCATGCTCTAGTGTCATCTCTACCTAGTTTTGGAACTTTTGCTCCAATCTGATGGTATCAACTGGGTCTCATTAACAACCTTATCCTGTGCAGCCCTGCCCTATGAGTACCGGCTGCTTTCTACAAACAGGGCCTTTGCATTGTGTTAGTGTCGCAGCTTTGTGTTGTGACTCATTGGCCCCCTGATCAGTTGTTGTTAGCTGTGTCTTTTTCACCCAGCAGAACCTGGGTCCCCTAACCTGGAGCTCAACCACCTGGGGAAAGGGTTCCAGTGTCTCGTTATCTGTTCCTGCTGCAGCTTTGTTACCATCGGAGCTACACCTGCCAGTCTGGCCACAGAGAAGGTCACGCCAGTCCGGCCAAGAGCTTCCAGCCCTTTTATATACCTATTTTTGCGCACCTGGCCTGACACATGCCAGCCTGTATATAACTATATACCTGTAGCCACTGACCATATGGTCAGTTTTTGTGCCAGATTCTCCATTCTTGGATGTGTTTC
Source organism: Spea multiplicata (assembly GCA_009364415.1). Taxonomy (NCBI): domain Eukaryota; kingdom Metazoa; phylum Chordata; class Amphibia; order Anura; family Pelobatidae; genus Spea; species Spea multiplicata. Next base: position 9,971 of record VKOC01026875.1, read on the forward strand.
ATGTGCCTTATATATTTAGTTCCTTACCTTGCTTGTGTTTCTGACTTTTCTTGAACACAATTTTCTTTGATATCTTGGCCTTACTAGTTTTGATTTTGGATTGTCTATTTGTACTATTATCCAGTTATCCCGTGAAGACTTGCCAGACTCCCTCACATAGGTCCTTATCTACTGACGTTGAGTATGTTGTGATAAACACCAGAGCTCAGCTTGCTTTCCTACTTCTGCAGTCTTTCTAGTTATAGACACATAAGGTTAATATAATTTGTGCCTAGAAAGTTTTTCCTGAAATTGAGTTATTTTTTCATTTTAAACCAATTATAAATCCATCCTTTTTTGGTTTAGGTCTTCTCTATTAACTAAGAAAAAGTTTTTTTTTTAAATACCTGGTAATGGCATAAAGCTGTTTTAAAATCTCTTTAAGGTAGAAATTAAAATGTTTATTTTGGGCCGCTTACTCTCAAAGCGGTACTTTCACGGCAAGTGAATGTGTTATGGTTCCTCAGTGCATTATTAACAAAATTTATTGCTACCACATGCATAATGATTTCCCTTTTTCCAAGAAAATACATGAGGTACTTAGAAAACACAGTGGACCTTGAAAGCCAGACATGTCCATTGACATCATCATGTTATACTGCATTTGTTTAGCTCGTAATGTAGGAGAAATGAAACTAGTAATGAACATAGAATTGTAGTATACTGCCATCGAAGTCTCAGGAGGAGATGAGCACCTAAAGCTTGGTGTTAGCAGTCCGCACTCTTGAATGTGTTCCATTTCTAAATGGGTTTAGTTCAGGCTCCTCATCCAGTTTACTCCCACTAAAGGTACTTTGGAGTTAGCCCTGTCTCTACATATACCTATGCAAAGCCATTCCTCCAGAAGAAGGAGAGTTCCCGGTAGTCTACTGTGGGAAATTTACATGTACGCTGCTCAGTCTTGCTTTGCTGGTGACATACAGTATTTACATCCTGACTCTTTCAAAGCCCTTTACAGCGCTTGCCCTACTTACATCTCATCACTCATGTCTAAATACACTCCACACTGGTCTCTCCACTCATCCAATAATCTCCTTCTATCTTCTCTGATTTCTATCTCTAATGCAATAGGCCAGAAAATGCCAATTGCTTGGGTGGAGGGAATATAACATATAAATATAAGTTAGATAAAGGTGGATGCTTCAAAATGGTAGATGGAAGAATGGGGTTGAAAGTGTAAATAGGTTAAGAAGGAGGAAAAGAAAAAAGCAGGATAAAAGAAAAAAAGAAAGGCTGGTATTCTATTCACTAAATTATTATGTAAAGCTGTTTTCAGATTCAAATAAGACTATAAATATGTATACTGTATATACATGTGTGTGTACTGAACATGGTCATAGCAGAAATGCTATATCCGGGACATGCACAGTTTTTACATATTGCTGACCAGCACACGTAAAGTGTATAGGATGTATGTGATCATACCCTCAACATGTCAAATGTCCAACATAGCTAGAGATGGTGAGGGGCAGGGCCAGTCCCAGAAACCTCCAGGAAAAGGGTGGGGTTGGAGGTGTGGTCATGAACCAATGAGCCACAATGCACTGCTCTGCATCTAAGTTGTGAGGGGACCACATGGGTCAACAATGGAGGTCTGTGCTGCAACAGTACAGACCTCCATTTATTTTACAGTTTCCTGTGATGTCCCATGATCCTCACTGCCTGCAAAAGCTCAACTTCCTGAAAATCATGACAATCGTGACAATGTCCGAAAAGCATGACTGTCCTGCAAAAACATGGACTGTTGTAATTGGTTAACTTCCATGAGTTTATAAATTCCAGGGTGACTCCAACAGTATGTGAAAAGCCAAAAAAACCCTGCAGGAGGGGTGAGAGGTAATCAGGGACGGGAGGGAGGTGGGATGTGTGTGTGTGTGTGAGCATGAATATGTTATTGTGTGTGAGCATGAATATGTAATTGTGTGTGTGTGTGTGAATATGTAATTGTGTGTGTGTAAGCATGAATATGTAATTGAGTGAGTGAGTGAGTGAGTGAGCATAGATGTGTACTTGTGTACATGTATGTGTACTTGTGTGTGTGAGCATGGATATGCA
>VKOC01026878.1:0-34234 GCA_009364415.1 Spea multiplicata
ATCATGGGGCACAGTGGCATTTAGAGGGTTAAAAGGCATATCATGGGGCTATGAGGCATATAGGGGGTTTAAGGCATTTATGGGGCAGAGTGACAAAATGGAAAATAAAAGGAATTAAAAACAAAATATTTTTCTCAATCACAGCTTTTATTAATCACAGCTTTTATTAAAAAATAGTTTACATAGTTTACATGAATTAACATTCACTGCTAAAACTTTTTTTCCTATAGGGTCATCTTATATTCAGGCTTTTTCTTTTTTCCTAAATTAATATTCAGATTTGGGGGGTTCGTCTTATAATCAGGGTCGTCTTATAATCGAGCAAATACGGTATATATATATATCCTTCCTTGAAAATAAATAATGTAATTGTATCAATTTTGTGTTTGCTATCTGTGCTCAACCTGGGAAATGCAATCCTCAAGGCCCAAAGCATGATACCACTGGTAAAAGTCATGAAACTGTTCTCTGAAGCCTACACTCTAGAGCAAGAGAACATAAAACCTCATGTCTAATGCATGAAATGAATGTGCAGGAGAACCAATATCATTTTTTGTCATAAATTGCAGACAGATCATTGTAAATATACTTAGTCATTTCCAGTTGAATGAAAAGTCTGGCCTTTCAATACATAGATAGATATATCAATTGCAAAGACTGAAAACAGAGGTACTTGTGTTGTTTTCTTCAGCAGATTCCAAGGACACTAATATTTGGAATATGACAAGGAAAGAGAAATGTATCTCTACTTGTTCCAAAACTTGGTCTAAGAGTAATTTAATATTTATTAAAGGATATAGCGTAGAAACACATTCTACACACAAATATAATGAATAGAGACAGCATCAGTTTACGAGTAATGGATATGAAATGTAGTTATTTCAAATGGTTTACTATAATTTAGAAATTAAAGGATGCAGTCATTGGTAAAACTTTACTGAATTCAAAGAGTAAGAGAAGTTTGTCCTTGGCCAGTTTTTAAAATAAATTGATCATTACCCTAAAGAGAAGGTTAAAAAATGATATCTCAGCAACATGGGGGGCAGAGTGGCATATATGGGGGTATAATGCTTATCTGGGAGGCAGCGTGGCATATAGGGGGTATAATGCATATCTGGGGGCAGAGTGGCATTTCGGAGAGGCAGAGTGGCATATAAGGAGGTGAAAGGCATACAGGGGGTATAAGGCATATCTGGGGAGCAGAGTGGCAAGCCTGGGGGGAGATGTGCATAACGGGGGGCAGGTTGAGAAATAAAAAGAAATAGAAACAAAAAATGAAATTTTCTCAATCACAGTTTTTATTAAATATGAAAAAATAGTTTACATGTTAATTAATATTTACTAGTAAAACATTTTTCCTATAGGGTAGTAAATACGGTATTTGATTTTAAGTATATTAAATGTCCTCTCTATAAATTGAGGTTTGCATTATAAAATAAGTATACAGGGGAAAGACTTAATTTCATTAATTGTGTATCTATAAGTTGGAATTTAAAACTGCACAGAGTTGTACATCTGTACTGATAAAAAACAAACTTTTTTGTGTATTTCAGCAATGAAATAGACTCTATTACTGATTTTTAATTCATATATGTAATATGTCTTGTGTTGAATTTACAGTAGTATTTGTAAGTAGACATACCACAGAAATGATGGTGTTTATTTCCAAGAAAGGAATATGATACCAATGCCTTCAGCATAAATCAATACATGTTTTGTATCTAGATTGCATCATTTTTCAAAGTGAGGTGGGTGGTCAGACAAATGTGCAAACATTTACAGCTACCAAACAATACATTTAGTGACATGAGCATTTGCTGATGTAAAGATCTTCCTTCAAGCAAATCAGATCCCAGTATGAAGAGCAATAGTTTATATTTTGCTGTGTAGTCATCTTCTGTAAAAGAACTGTTTTTTATGGCAGATCTATCACTTTATCCTATAGTGTACAGTTCAGCTAAAAAAATATTATGTGTATCAGAAGCTAACTCTGTGTATATTGTGTGGGAGCAGCCATCTTAAAGGCACAGTCTAATGCCACAAACTGTATCACCAGTGATGAGGGCATATGGATCCCTTTCTACTCGTTAATTCGCTACAATAGGAACATATTCTGTGCATGCATGTAGTTAGATCCCCTGGAAATTTCATGTGACCCACCAATGGAGCTGAGTATCAGCACAAGTGCTCTCCTGAGCAGGAGATGTGTTTGGAACACATATCTGGCAAGGCAAGGAGATAGGTGTCAAGAAACACACGAGATGTATAGAAAGGGTTTTGAGAAACTCCTCTAGGCATTTGGATGCAAAAAATGTAAAAAAATAAGGTAATAGTGAGTTTCATATACATTTACATTCTTGGAGTGCAATAATTCTTCTACTTAAAAAATACTTTACCTATTTGGTGCTAGATGATTGGCAAAGGTCTAGTGTGGGGATAATTATTATCCCCATTTTACCACCTTTAACTACACATCTATATATATATATGAACAAACAATAATAAGAAAAATACAAACACTGAATTAGGAAAAATATATGTAATTTATTGATTAATTAAACAAATTAAAAATAAAGGAAATAATAAACAGACAAGCAACAGATATGTTAGGTATATTCAAGTAGAAAAACAAAATAGACGAAGATGCTGAAATTGTAGATTGCTAAAATTGTGTTTGTAGATACTAAAATTATGTTAGCACCACTTTCCCTTTGGAAGTGGTGACACATTCACACCCACAGTTTTGAACCATTGGCACTTCTAAATGGTTCATGTTATCTATCCACAGCGTCTGGCATTATGTCTCTGACTTTTTTGGACACAACTGACACACAATACATCCTTGGAAAGCTCAGGCATTAATCTTTGAAAATCATTTTCTATTAACGAAATGTATGTGATTGTCCTAAAAGAATTCAATTATGCTTATCCACCCCTCTCATCTCTCGGAGGCCAAGGTTTTTAAAGACAACAGACCAGAGATACCCCTTTCCATCTTCAGCTGGAAAATGACTTGGTTCTTAACCTCCGCCCATATAGCTATTATATTTTGGATTTCCAGTTTTTCAAGATATTTAGTTTAGCTGCAACCAGTATGTGGATCATCAAATCTCTCTATTCCTGCAGGTCCAAATGTAATGTTAGAGATTCTGGAGGTGGGGCTAACATCAGACCAGAAATACTGTGATGATATATTTTAATACATTATTATAGGAATGGGCGGCTTTATTTTCATGATTTTGGTTTACATGACTATGTAAGAAGCCAAAACAAAATGTCACTATTAAATTTATGGAAAACCTTTTGTTCAGGAAATCTATAGATATTAAAATGTGGTCTTAGGTAACGTATCATCTATAGGGGCAAATAAAATCTGTCTATTTATAGATATACCTAAGAACGTCCCAGGGCTCTACCTCATATGGTGAGTGGCTTCATGTGACGTGAAGCAAACCATGTGTGGCTGCAGAGCTAAGCATCAGGAAAAGATGGTGTAGGGAGTAGGCATAATGTGGGCATGGCCATACACTGCTTTCCTGTCTGGAAAAAGAAGAAACTGATTTGTGGACCCAGAGCGTTCTCTGGTTTGTGTATAGGCATATATATATATATATATATAAATAATAAAGGTCAGAAATGCATGATATGTTAATATGTTAGATCTCAAGTATGCTCTCCAGTAAGGGTAAATTAAGTGTAGCTTGAGTTTGTTCAATGTACAATGTTGAATAATAAAACATATTAATTAATTTTGGTAATCTACTTCAATGTAATATAAGTGGCTTCTGTATTATAAAAGATATGACACCATAAAGGAATCCTGCCAGTCAACTGCCACACACTTGGAAGGATATTAGAAAAATCACAATTGAGAATTTTGCTCCTTTGAGAATCTTGACAAATATAAATACAATTTTAGAATGGACATTCTGTCAAGACCTTATAATTTTGATACTGTTTTTAATTTTAGATGCTTTTGTAAAAGGGAATATACTTTTTCAATATGTGATATGATTGGGTTTTTTTTGAATAATCAAGGACGTTATGTAAATAATACTTAAAGACACCGAATTATGTTCTTTTCACCCACTTTTACTTTACAACAAAGAAAACACCTCAACAAATATTAAAGGCAATATTTAATGCCGCTCATTCCTTTTGCTTTTAATCAATTTTAACCTAAATATTAGTATTAGATTATAAATGTAGCTTCCATTGAGTCATTATTGCTAAAGGAGTAGCCTAGTTTCTACAGTTGCTGTTTGGATATGTACAATAAGGAAATTGGATATAGCTGCATTGGTCCAAGACAATTTCAAGTCCATCATAGAAAATAATGTGGAGTCACAAATGCACAGCAATCAGAGTAAATTATTTTCATCCCCTGTGTATTATTTAACCTCTTGCAAAAAGAAGGCTATTTAAAAATATTTTTTAAATATTTTTTTAAATTACTTTTCTGCCTTTCTGTTGTCATTGCAATATGGGTAGAGATCCCTGTGGAGATCTCTTATGGATGCCAGTGATGTACGTACACTTGATCTGTCAGGAGGAAGCCAGGAATGCTGGCTTCTGCTGATACTGGAACATTAAGACTGTCATTAGACAACCAAATCTCCCATGTAGTGGGAGAGGGGGTATAAAGAGGCATATACCCCCTCTCTCAAAGGAAATATGGTTTGCGGATACATTCCTGCCTCCTATAATGAGTGGGAGAGCCCCAGGAGACTAAGCCTTTTCAGGCTGTGGTTGGCAAACTCAAAGGGCTCAAGTCATCTGAGTGGGGATAATTCTATAAGTAGTTAGATAAATCAACTATCATACACATAGCTGTTCCAATAATCTGAGAGACATTAACATCTGTTATTTAATTAATCGTAGTGACATTGAGAGTAGATCAAGACAGGGATCTAACATATAAATTAACATATAATTAACGTTAATGTAGCATTTTTTTACCTGCAGTTATGATTAAATAATGTCATATTTTATAGATTTTTTCTACTGCCCAATCATAATGTTTCTTATAATTGGACAGATTTGAATGCCACATTTCATTCTAGTAAATAGCATATTTTATTATATTATATCACTTGGAACATTCATTTATTAAGGGAATGTTTTGCAAAAATGATCAAGCTATGTAGAATTTCAGGTTTTATGTCCTTTTAATATACTAACAACATAATAATACATATAATAAAATTGGCAGTTATTTGGTTTTCAACCACCTGGTTTGTTTTTTGGAATGAGTGCCTACAGGAAATAATAAAGCAGATTTTGTCATTCAGCCATGTTATAATTTACATTTTCTACATTTTTTTAGATGGCTGTGTTCCAAGTGGTTGGTCACTTAGTGAAGTTCATCTTAGATCAGTCAATGTATACTCTGACTTTCATGCTACTTTATACAACTGCAATGTTAGAATAATTTATCTTGGTTTCTTCTTCTTAGTGTCATGGGCGTGGCTTGAGCCGTCTGTGGCTCGGAGGCAGGCGGGGGGTCACCCTTTTCTTTTGGCTACTTTGGCGGTTCTCCATTCTGTTTCCAGTGGATCCGGGTATGACGGGGGGCTCATTTCTGGTGTCGGCTGATCAGCCAACATTCCGATCCTATATGCAGGGTGCTCAGCTCCGTTCCCTGTCGACTTTAGTTGGGGGGCGTTACCCTGACTGCGTTGCAGAGTCTTCAGTATTTGCAACTTAGGGCTTATGTTGCGTCTATTCCTCAGAAACCCAACGCCTTTTGAATCGTTACATTTAAAAGATGCTCTGCCCCCTCATGGGATTTCCCTGCTGTATCAGTTGCTCTTGAGTGTGGGTGATGGTGGTTTGCCGTGTGGAGAAGTGGGAATCGGATCTCGAGGTGTCATTCACTGCGGCACAATGGGGGAAAAGCTTCTCTTTAACGCATGGTTGCTCCCTTAGTACCAGGTCACAGGAGCTCTGTTCGGAGTTGTGTTGGAGATGTGGATTGTCGGTGGGGTTGATTCTTCATATATGGTGGGAATGCCCCCTTATTGTTCCTTTTTGGAAAGCTATCCAAGCCGTCCTCCCGCATTTCACTGACTCTCCGCCTCCTTTTGAACCTGCTCCATCATACCACCCTACCTGTACAAGTGTATAAGAAGTCTGTGCTCAGACACTTATTGGACGAGGCTAAAGCATTCATGGATGTCCTGCATTTGGAATTACCACTCTGTTCCCCCATAAAAGACAACCTTTATAGGCATGTTGGCACACTACAAATGGCTTGAACTTGTCTTCAACTTTTACTTTTGGCCACCCCCTCCAAACCCAGTTGAGCACACGGGGGAGCAATGGATCCTTGGCCGACATATGAGCAATATCATTTGCATGTAAAGGAGGGTTTGAAACAGATTCCAACATGAGAACCTCAGACATAGGAGGAACAAGGAAATCAGGAGAAGGCAAAGGTAACCGGCTTAACCCATCAGCATGTGTGATATCCTTACCAGGACGATACTTGAACTCACAATCATAAGCATTTAACATAAGGGACCACCTGAGCATGCACGGGGAAATAATTTGAGGAGTGGGAGTATTGCTGGTGAACAGACCCAGTAAAGGTTTATGATCTGTTACAATAGTAAACCTCCGTCCATACAAATAGTCATGAAACTTTTTTACCCCAGACACAATAGCTAACGCCTCCTTGTCAATTTGGGCATAATTCCTCTCTGTTGTAGATAAGGTCCGTGAATAAAATGCAATAGGAGCCTCAACCCCATTTCTCAAAGTGTGACTCAAAACAGCTCCAATGCCGTAAGGAGACGCATCACAGGTAAGGTTGAGCGGTTTCTCTAAATCATAGTGTACAAGGACACTGTCAGAAGACAACAGCTTCTTTGCAGCATTGAACGCTTTAGAATGAACGTCAGTCCACCTCCATGGAGCATCTTTATCCAGTAGACGATGCAGAGGTTCAGCAACAGTGGCTTTATGAGGCAGGAAACAATGTTAAAAATTAAGCAACCCTAGGAATGCTTGCAGTTCTGGTTTGTTGGTTGGAACTGGAGCTCTATGGGTAGCTTCAACCTTAGAATCAGTTGGATGAATGCCATGTGCGTCAATTCTGTAACCAAGGAAATCCACACTGCTTACACCAAAAACACACTTTTTTTTAAGTTTTAGACCAGCATCAAGGAAACGTTTTAAAACAAGTTGCAGCTGTGCAGCCAATGACTGTAGACAATCTGCTCCAATAAGAACGTCATCAAAATAAGAAATTACACCCGGGAGTCCAGATAAGAGGTCCTCCATTAATTTCTGAAATATGCAAGGAGCAATGGAAACTCCAAACTGCAAACGTTTTGCTCGTAAAGCTCCTTTGTGTGTTATGACTGTTTGTGCATCAGCAGCCTCATCATCCACAGGTAACTGCTGGTAGGCTTGAGCCATATCTAATTTGGCAAATACCTTCCCTTTTGCCAGAGTAGTAATAATTTGATTAACAGCTGGAATTTGATAAGGATGCTCTTGCAATGCTTTGTTGATTGTACATTTGTATTCCGCACAGATTCTGACATCACCATTTGGTTTCATCACTGGAACTATGGGTGTACACCACTTAGGATGTGTCACAGGTTCAAGAATACCTTGTTCTACAAGACGTGTAATCTCAGCATCAATTTCGGGTCTGAGAGCTAATAGAACTTTGCGAGGCTTCATACGAACTGGAGGTACTGTAGGATCTAATACAAAAGAAACAGGAGGACCTTTATACATGCCAAGACCTTCCTCGAAAACTGCACTAAAGTCATCAACCACATTCTGTAGTGTATTTGTGGATACATTATGAACTCCAGTTAATGTGATTCCTAGGGGTTCAAACCACTCTCTACCCAGCAAGCTTGCTCTTTGTCCCTTAGTAATTATTAAACGTAAGTATCCTCTGAATTTACCGCATTTGACTGGTATAAAGCAAGCACCCTTGACATCCACAACTTGCCTGTTTTAATCTGCCAGATGAATATCACAAGGTACTATTGAAGGGCCATTATGAGGCCATAACAAGGCAAATGTCTCTTCTGAAATCAAAGAATATGAGCACCCATTTTTTAAACTTCGCCGACACCACCCCGGTACTTACGCTTTAAAGAGTCCGCAGCGAGTCTCCCTGCTCTGCCACGGTGCCGGGCTTGTAATGCTGAGTGCCGAGAAATTGACGCCACTTATCCGCGCTCAGCATTACAAGCCGGCACAAGACCGAACAGGAAGACTCGCCGCAGGGAGGAGAGAGAGAGAGGGGCGCCGAGCGGGTAAGTGAAAACTACTCGGCGCCCCTTCTCTCTCTTCCGCTTAAAAAAAAAACCGCTTGGGGCGGCAAAGTAGCCGCCCCTTCTAAAGTGCCGCCTGGGGCAATTGCCCCAGTCGGCCCCCCACACACCAGCCTGTCCCTAAGCAAGGATTCTAAACTGGCACCAAAATTGCAATTTTCAGACAGCCTGTGCAGTTCTGCAATGTATGCTGCAATACTTTCCCCTGGTTGCTGATTTCTTCTGTTGAAATGGAAACGCCTCGCTGTTTCAGTTGAGGTCGGTGCAAAATGATTTTTTAATAGTGTCAGTATTTCTTCAAATGAGCAGTCTTTTGGTGTCGCAGGAATTATCAATGAGCGGACAGTATCAAAAGTCTTAGATCCAATAACACTCAGTAACACAGCTCTTTTCTGAATAGCATCAACCACCTTATTAGCCTCCAGGAAAAAAACTAACCTGTCAGCATATGACAGTCCCATGAAGATGGATTAGCCAGATCAAGTTCCTCCATGTGCCCCAGAGAAGCCATGCTGGATATATTTGTATATGTGTAACTCCAACAAACAAAAAAGTTCAACTTCCTCACTCTGGCTGAGTTTTTATATTTTTTCTGCAGTGTCCATTAAATTAAATCCCATCCTCGTCACCAGTTTTGTGTATTTGAATGTTATGTAGATGTTGCTCACAAACACAGACAAGCAGTAGAACATAACTTCTTTTCTTTACTTCTTTACCCCCTATTTGCCACTCTGCCCCATGATGTGCCTTTTAACCCTCTATATGCCGAGTGCAGAGTGGGGCAGAGTGGCATATAGGGGGTTAAAAGGCATTTCTGGAGGTATATAACTGCTAACAGCAATCACACTCCTATCAAGCCAAGGCAGTCAGTACATGCTGGAACCTGGGGATGATAGGAGTGTGAGTACAGCCTCCCTATGCCATGCTACCACCACCACCCACCTTACACATCCATGCTATCATACACACACACTCATTCATTCCATTAATCACACATACTTGCTCAAAAACCCTTTCCCACCCCCTTACCTGAACTGCAGATCTCTCATTCGAAGACTTCTGCAGGGGCCCGGCTGTGCGAGCAACTTCTCTGGCCCCGCCCCCCAGAGGAAGGAGGGGGAGGCAGAGTTATGTGACACTCTGCTAGCTTCCTGTTCTCCTGCTGCTACAAGAAGAGATGCTGCTCGCGACCAAAGCACCGGTAAGCAGCCTGGCAACCTAATCGAGGTCTGATTAGAAGACGACCTCGATTATAAGACGAGGGGTATTTTTCAGAGCATTTGCTCTGAAAAAACCTCGTCTTATAATCGAGCAAATACTGTATTTCTGGTAAGGTTTTGAGCATTCAATGATACTAAAATGATGTTTCTTATGTTGCATTTAAATACAAAAGTACTTAATTCAGCACCAATGAATCAGGGTCATCAAATTCATCACGATTTGAGCTCATTAGATATTCAATATTGGAAAACAGAATAAATCCAAAAGCACTCTATCTTGTGAAACCAACTAGGATAAAGCTTGGTGGGTATTGAATATACTGTATCCCATATTGTAACTCATGGAGATTGAGCAGTCATTTGTGTTCATTCCATCAATGTTTACTTATTTGGCTGGTAGTGATATCTGCCTAGCACCTCCTGGGTAAGTTTAATCATAGAAAAACTTCAATTTATTGGAAATTATAATAAGTAGTTTTTGTTTAATGATATTTTTACTTGTACTTTCAATTGTTATTAACCAAATGTTATTACAATATATTTGATCACTTTAAAGTTGAAAGTGATTATGCTTAAAAAGGTTTGCCCTAGAAGGTTAATAAAACCTGATAATTTAGTACTGAATAGAGGTACTTGAAATAGGTAAGATGTCAGTCTAAAGGAAATGAAAGCCTTTATTTTTAAAAACGTGTTCTAAGTTTAATTAACTCCTATCTAATACATGGTTTGAATGGCTTGAAACAAAGAACCATTGTAATAAGCAGGTTATATAACTTAATAAATTTGTCCTAGACATTAGAAAGGCACCTGAAAAAACATTCATTAAGCATTGTTTTGTATGTACAAAGCTTAGTTGTGCATTTTTGTCAGTTCAAGATTGTCGAACTTTGCCACCAAACAGCTTGGCAGTACCCTATAACAGACTGTCTGCTCTATGTTTGTTAACAGATTATCAGTCCAACAAACTGCCTGCCTGTGTCATCTCTGCCCCATAGAGCTTTTTTCTGCAATCTTTGCCCCAAACAGCTTGTATGTGCCATATTTGTACCTCAAACAACTTGTCTGTGCCATCTTTTGCCCCCAAACAGCTTATCTGTACCAGTGTTGCCCCAAACAACGTGTCTATGTGATCTTTTCCCCAGACAGCTTGCTTGTGCCATCTTTCCCTGAAAAACATGTTGTTTGTACCATCCTTGTCCTAAATACAGCTTGTCTGTGCCATCTTTGCCCCAAACAGCCTGCTTGTTTCAATTTATCCTCCAAACAACAAGTCTGTACCATCTTTGCCATCAGTGCCTTTAAACAGCCTGCCCGTGCCATCTGCTCTCTAACAGCTTTCCAGTCCACGAGGGCTTAAAACTGTTTTTGGATATCCCAGCTTGAGCACCAGCATCTCAACTAAACAAATCAATAAACTATTTGTTTAGAAATACACAGAATTCTAGGCCTATTTAAGGCCATTGAGTTATGGAATTGTGCACCACTGCATTACCGTTACATAAGAGTAAAGGGTGGATCTGCTAATTCTTATTATATATATATATATATATATATATATATATAATATATATATATATTATATATATTATATACACCGTATTTGCTCATCTGCCCCCAGGCTTGTCTCTCTGCCCATAAATGCCTTAAACCCCCTATATGCCACTGGGCCCCATGATATGCCTTTTAACCCTCTATATGCCACTGTGCCCCATGATATGCGTTTTGACCCCCTATGTGCCACTCTGCCTCCAGACATGCCTTATACCCCTATATGCCACTCTGGCATTTAGGGGGATAAAAGGCATATTATGGGGCAGAGTGGCATATAGGGAGGTATTAGGCATTTCAGGAGGCAGAGTGGCATTAAGGGGTTAAAAGGCATTTCATAGAGCACTCTGCCTACAGAAATGCCTTATGCCCCCCATTTAACACCCCCCGAAAAAAAACTTACAGGTGCTTCTGACTCCCGGTGTGTTGTCCAGGCAGAGAGATGGACGCAGACAACCCCCGCTGCTTACCGGAAGGAGGTGCGGCTAGCAGCGGTGAGGGGAACTCTTGATCTCTGACAGCCGGGGAAGTTCTGCGCAATGGACGCACCTCCTTCCGGCTGCAGTGGAAGTTGTCTACACGAATCATGTAGAGGTCTACAAGCTGCCCCGGCTGCACGCCGGGGAATCAGAAGCCTCGGTAAGTTGAGGGGGGGGGCAGGAGGATCCAGGTCCCCTGCAGCGTTGCGGGGGATCTGGATCTTAGTCTCATAGTCAAACCTATTTGAGGTCTGATTATAAAACGATTCAGATTATAAGACGAGGGACATTTGCTCTGAAAAAAACCTTGTCTTATAATCGAGCAAATGCGGATAATATATATAATATATATATATATATATAATATATATATATATATATTATATATATAATATCTAAGTGGAACAATGCTATTAATCATTAATGTTACCTTTTTTCCTTTTCCAGGTTGGTTCAGCTTGTAATCAGATTCAAAGCTCCAAACTTGACTTTGCCTAATGAACCATAGACAATGCTGATTTAAAGTTAAATGTACCCCAGAGATTTTTTGCAAACCCTCCAGGTTGCAACACGAACAAATAAACTATAGAAAATACATAGAAACACGGAGATCAAATAAATATTTATAACATCGATTTAATATGCTTATAATCCCATGGTAGTTGGTTGCTACAAATATATTGCGATGATAAAAATCAAAAGCTGTTACATGTATTTGTTAATGAATCCTGTGAGTTCATAGGAAAAAGAAGGAAATTCAATAAAAGAAAAATACAACATTAGCTGTAAGCAAATTAAGGTTTGACAATAAAGTTTAAGACATTTTTAAGAAATAAGTTTAATTTGCAATAAAAATAATATGCTTAAGAATTAATTAAAACAAGTAAAATTATACATACATATATAATATATATATATATATATAATATATATTTATGTAAATATTATCTATTTAAGTAAAAAGCTTCAAATGGGGGCTGATTCTTTTAAGTTTGCCTGTCAAAATTCCAGAGGTCTCTTAGGAAACATGTCTCCAATGTTCTGGTACAATCAAAGGGAATAATTTCTTAGGGTGTATAAAAAACTAATTAGGGAATAAAAAGTATGTCAAAATAAGTCCTGATGACATCATAGATCGAAATAAGGCTTAAGATGAAAAGAATTATTTATGCTATTAGAACAAAAAATAATTTAATTTATAACTTACCAACATGGAAGAAAATTCAGAATTAACTTACAAAAATGTATAAACAAAATACATCAATACTGCCTATTATTTACAGTTTAGTTTTATTATTCATTTTCGTTTTATTATATAAATGGCCATTTATCGCTCTGCCCCTTATTCACATTACTTTATTTCCTTTTCCTGTTTTTTTGTGTGTAAATTTTTGGAAATATTTAGTTTGAAAGTTAGGAACTATTTTAGCTCAGGGGAACTGAGAAGGTGACATAGCTAACCTTAGGGTTTATTAACTAAAGTGAGCTGTTACAGTTGCAGTTTCAGGTAGCCGAACCCCAGTATGTTTCAGCTCTAGCTTAAATGTCATGCTTTGTCATCTTGCGGAGAAAGTAAACATAGATAGCCCTTTATAACGTAAGTATCTTGCAAATTATCTTCTTTCTACTTACTATACCCTTCAGCGCAGAAGTTGAGTGAGACTCACTGGCAATAGAAGCATACCCCACACCATTTCAGGTGTCCAAACGTATTGCAGGAGAGGGACTAGAAAAGGTGAGCTACAGGAATATGGGAGGGCGTTAATGTGCATTGTTTTAAGCGCCCTTAAAGAAGTGGGTCTTGAGAGATTTTTTTAAGGAATAAAGGCCGCGGGAGGGCATTCCAGAGGATAGGGGCAGCCCTTGAGAAATCTTGTAAGCGTGCATGAGAGCAAGAAATCAAAGGAGAGGATAGAAGGAGATCATTGGATGAGCGGAGAGACCGGTGAGGAGTGTATTTAGAGACGAGTGAGGAAATGTAGGCATGGGAACTGTGAAGGTCTTTGAAAGTAAGAGTCAGGATTTTGAAATTAATCCTGAAGCGCACAGGCAGCCAGTGAAGAGACTGACAGAGGGGAAGATAAGCAGCAGCATTCATGGTGGATTGTAGAGAGGTGAGATAGTTAAGAGGGAGACCAGCTAACACAGAGTAATCAAGACGGGAGATAATCAGGGCATGGACAAGAGCCTTAGTGGCATGTTGTGTTAGGAAGGAACGAATGCTGCAATGTTTTTAAGATGGAGATGGCAGTTTTCAGAGACAGACTGAATCTGGGGTGTGAACGAAAGGTCGGAGTCAAGGGTGACACCAGCGTTGGAGGGAGGGAAGATGAGAAGTTCGGTTTTAGAGAGATTGAGTTTCCGGAAACGTGCAGACATCCAGGTAGAGAAAGAGGCGAGACAGTTAGTTACACAAACTAAGACAGAGGGAGAGAGATCAGGAGATGATAGATAGTTCTGGGTGTTCATCAGCATACAGGTGGTATTGAAAGCCAAAGGATGAGATTAGTTGCCAAGTGAGGAAGAGAGAACAGAAGGGGTCCTAGGACTGAGTCTTGGGGTACCCCAACTGAGAGGGAGAGGGGAAGTGTTACTGGAGACAGAGACACTGAAAGTAAGATCAGAAAGGTAGGAAGTGAACCAGGAGAGAACAGTGTCATGGAGACCAAAAGCATAAAGAGTTTGAAGGAGAAGAGGGTGGTCCACAGTGTCAAAAGCAGCAGAAAGGGCCAGTAGGATTAGCATAGAGTAGTGGCCCTTGGATTTAGCAGTGAGTAGGTCATTTTAACTTTAGTAAGGGCAGTCTCAGTAGTGTGTCAAGGGCGAAAACCAGATCGAAGAGGGTCAAGTAGGGGGTTGGAATTAAGAAACTTAGTTAATTGGGTATAAACAATTCTTTCAAGAAGCTTAGAGGTGAGAGGAAGTAGAGAGATGGGATGGTAATTGGACAGATCAAGGGAGGGCTCCAGTAGTGGGAGGTGAAGTAGATTTGTTTAGCAAGGTTAAGAGCAGAGTTGTAGGAACTTAGCATACATTTGTAGTGCAGAAAGTCAGCCATGGAATGAGACTACCACTCTTAGCAGTGCGGGAACAATGTCATAGGTGTCAGGTTATAGTCATGTGCCAGGGTTGAAAATGTGAACGTCATGAAGAGCGAGTGGTAACTAGGGCTACATCCTCAAGAGCAGATGTGAAAGTGGAGTTATAGAGAGAGGTAGCGTTGTTAGGACACGACATGTTAGAGATAGGAGAGAGGAGAGTAAGTTGATTGAGAACTTCTGAAGGTTAATAGAGCTGAGCTCTCTGGTTAGACGAGGATGGGGTGCAGGGGAGTGAGTAGGAGGCAAGGTTAGAGAGCAGGAAAGGAAGTGGTTGTCAGAGAGAGGGGGAAGGGGAATTAGAGAAGTTAATGAGAGAGCAGCAAGGTATATGGACAAGATTACTGACGTTTCTCAAATGTTGACTGGGAGAGGATGAGGAAGAAGAACCATAGGAGGGCCAGGATTTGGGGAAATATCCCCAGCTGCTAAAAGAAGTAGAAGAGAGAGTGAGAGGAGGTGGAAATAGGACTTGTGTGAGCAGACAGATTGCTGGGAGTGTGGGAAGGTGGGGGAAAGGGAGGAGGTGAAGTTGAAAAGTGCTTGGGATGAGAGAAAATAATAATGGTGCAATGCTGCCATATTATGAAGGTGCTGATGGCTGGAATTATATAAATGTTCTAATATTAATAAATGAAAGTCAAAATAGGAACAAGAGGATTGTGAGTATGGCAGCTGGAGACAGATGGTGATGAGAATGGAGTGGTAGTGGAGCAAACACAATAAGCAGTAGGCAGCACTTGATGACACTTAAGTGGAGTATTGATTGCAGGGAGCCTCCAATTTCCTCTTTGTCCTTCCTTGTTCTCCTTGGTGAACGCTCTTGGTAAAAATTGGCACTTGGGTGGAAAGTGGCATGTGCCTCTAAGAAGCACGATCTATCTAGCAACAATGTGTCATGAAGGGGATACAAGCCTAGGGCTTAATATAAGTGCCTATGCTAATTTTATTTGTGCGTATATAGCCCAATTGAAATGTAGTTCCTTAGCTGCAAATCCAAAGTCTATATGGTGCATCCACTACCATGAGATTGCACCAAGTACACTATGCAATAGGAACAGCCAAGTTCAAAAAGTAATGAGTTGGCCCTGTGTAAAGCATACTTTCATGAGGGTACTCCCACTATTTTTTTTATCATACATGCCATATTTATATTGTAAAATAGTAGGGCAATGTGTGCTAAGTAGGTATTTGTTACATGAAACAGAAGAGCAGAAAACGTGCATAATAATTTCCATTGGTGTTATTTAATTCCTGTTTTCTCAAAAAATCAATTGTTACAGTTGTACGTCACCTTTTCCAGGCAGACTTTGGACACTAAGGGGCAGTATCAGCCTGAGCTGATATTAGGCACATGGCACGTGAATCTATAACATTGTTGTAAACAGAGGAGCATTGATACGTGGCTTGCATAAGGATGTTTGATATAATTTTCAGCAAAAATACATTGCACCATGCATCACATGTGATCTCCAAGATGCTTCCAGTTAGCTAAAACTAGGGTTTCAAATTGCAGAGGAACATGGAAAAGTGTCGCGAAAATAAACTACCGTATTGGCCCGAATATAGGCCGCACTCCCGCTTTAAAGACCTAAAGTGGGGGAGTGGCATATATTCGGGGTTTAGCGCAGGGGTGCGCTGTTCGTGTCGCCCAACGCTCTGGACATGCAGTTCTGGGCGCAGGGTGGGTGTTTTTTTTTTCTTCATTTTTTCATGCAGGGGACCTGGATCCTCCTCTTCGGCAGCCGTGGACGTCTGCTCGTAGACAACCTCCGCTGCCAGCATTTCCCTGGGGCTTCTATAGTGGAACACCGGCGTGACATAACCTTCAGGTGCTCCACCATAGAAGCCACAGGCGGAAGTGCCGGCAGACTACGGGTATCGCGCAGACATTCACCGGCTGCGGCGACGTGCGTGGACAACCTCCGCTGCCGGCACTTCTGCCGGTGCTTCTCCGTCATAGAAGTGCCGGCAGCAGAGGTTGTTTGCGCGCATCACACAGATGTCCACCGCTGGCACCAGGGAGTCTGGGGGTGGCACTTTTAGGAAGCAGAGTGGCATATCAGTGGGGCAGAGTTGCACTTCTAGGGGGCATAAAGCATATCTGGGGGGCAGGTGGGCATTTCTAGGGGGCATAGAGCATAACTGGGGGAGAAAAGCATATCAGGGGTTATAAAGCATATTGGGGCAGAGTGCCATATCTGGGGGCAGAAGGGCATACCTATAAGTAAAAAGCATTATGAATTAAGGGGGGACCTTAAAATAGCTATTGGTTTTCTGTTTGTATATAACATATGATGACAAACTGTATAATAGATACCAAAAACGTTAACATACATATATTCCTGTTCATTAGATAAAATACTGTTTTACCATTCCACTGTGTATTTCATTTTTAAAAATTTTTTTTAAAAATAGCACCAAACTTTAAGGGTGCGGCCTATATTTGGGTGCAGTCTATAATAGACCCAATACAGTATATACTTTCTGTTTACGATTTTTTTGCAACAGATAGTACATACTGCATAATCCTTGTTTAGTGAAAGGGCATCAGTCAGTAAAGTATTTTCCATGCATCAGGCCTAAAGTAGCATACCCAGGCACCATCTCCACAGCAGCTGTCCTCATTGGTTATATATGATATCATATCCCACTCTGTGTCTTAAAGGCACACAAAGCCATTAACTGTATGCTATAGGGGATGTCTCTGCTTGGCACAGTCCTCCATAGTCTAAATGGATTGTTCAGGGAGACCGGACTAGTGGCACACTAAGGTTCCAGAACCTCCTGCTTTTGAGACAAGGGACTGTTGCTCCTGAGGCTAGTTGGCTTAGCCCAGAATATATGGTTGGCATTAGCATTGTTTTGTGATGTTAATTGAGATGCACTTGCAACTGCTGTCTAATAACATTTAAATATAACACATTACTTGTTTTAGCATTGTTTTAGCATCCATAACAAGGTAAAATAATTAATGAAAAATATAGCTACTGCATTACATCTCCTTACATAAACACAGATGATAATAGCATGGATTAAGTGACTCCAACAGATCCATGTACTCTGTTTATGGATAAATGTTACGGTTTATTTGGCAGCACAAACTATTAAAATGTGGACACTGAAGATAATGCAAGAATCAATTTTTGTTTTCAAACTAAACGGTGGAAAAACACACCATTTTATATCCCAAACATCTAAGGGCTTTCTAATAAATACCCAATACATATGCGTGATAGTATAAGAATGCTAGATTGTGGAAAACGTGTCCCTTTTCAACTGATTGGTTGACTTCAAATCCATCATCTTTAGTTTTTGACTTTTTAAGGATAATGTGAATTTAAGTAAAAAGACACTTTGTGGATATACGGTTGTTCACCTATGACTCAGAACAGCAGTCTAAACATTGCGTTAAATCTCATTCAGACTCAGACCTGTAACATATGAATGAGTTTTCAATCTTCAATAATCTGGAGACATCTGGTAGCCATTACACATGAACTGGATCCTGAAAATTGGTGCTGCCAGTCTATTCTCCAGTGTCTTATCTTCCGTACAAGGGAACTATAACCTTTAAACTATCTATAGACAACTATCACATCAGTTCACGTCAATAGCATCTTAAAGGGTTTATTTCTAAATTGCAGAGATAAATCTTTTTATGACAATTTTGTGACAATTATTGCAGAAATTTAGGTCTGTTCAGCTCATTTGATGCTTTGTAATCAATACAATTGACCGCTACACCAAATATTGTCATTGTCTTCTTTGTGAGGCATTGATTCGCTTTTATCAAAGAGCATGCTACAAACTAATTTTACTGCATCAATGATACAGAGGCCTGTGGGTTTCCTGTAGGCTCTTGCTGTTCAACTTTAAATGGACCTAATTACAGTTACTGTACAGTACATAATGCAACAGAATCAATGTGATTGATGCATTTATAAATATAAAAAAATAATAATGATGATTTGGACTTGCAAAGCTTTTTCGACAAGCCTAATAGTTCAGATTCCAATATGTTAAAAATATTTGTGTCCTTTTAACTACTTGAGTGCAAACTGGGTGAATAATGTATATATTTTACTAGCCCTCTTTTGCAAAATCCTGCATTTGCTCCAGGTTGCGGAGCCATGCAGGTGAGTGCTTTACTCCCTCCAGGCACTTTTGTACTCCAAATGCATCATGTTCTACAAAACTCGGTTCTAAAACCCCTACAAGATCTTTGTAAGATACATCCCATACCAAAACATTTAAACTTTTTCTATTTACAATTAAGACATTTACCAAGATATTCCCGTATGCTGCACCCTCTCACACCGTTAGAGAAACTTTGTATTGCTGGAAGGGAAACTCCTCATCTCCTATCTCTTTTATACGCTGCAATTTTGGAAGCTGAAAATTCGACCAAGTCGTTTTTTAATGTTTGGGAGGGTGACTTGGGCATTCAATTCTTATTTATTTAGCTCATAAAGGAGTCATTGCCAGCAAAAGTCAAGAATTGGCCTTCAAGTTACTCACGAGGTGGTATAGGATTCCTGTAGAACACGTTTTTGCCACGTTTCCTCACAATGCTGGAGATGTGATTTAAGCTCAGGCACATATGTCCATATCTGGTGGGAGTGTCCCTTGGTTCATCCCTTTTGGTCAAAGGTTCTGGCAGTAATTAGAGAGGAATGTGACCCCTAATTTCAGTTAACACCACAACTGGTATTATTTCAGGCCACCCCTATCCCTATAGGGAAATATAAAGTGTTCCCTTACTCTACATTTTCTTAATGCGGCAAGGGCTGTAATCCCACAAATCTGGAGGGCTCAATCCACCCCCCAATTCAGGCTTGGTTAAAAAAGTTATATGGAGTAGCTTGTGAAGGTTTCTAGGGGAATGGCACTTTCACATGAGGTGGTTCCATTGGAAGGAATTTCTCCTCTCTCCAAAGTTCAAGACCATTATGGGGATTAACCTACTGAACCGCTAGACAGTATTGTTTCCTTTACTGTCATTATTGCTAACTCCTCCTCCTCACAGACATAACCCCTCTAACCACACTTATTTTCTTCTCCGCCTCTTTGGGCCTCTACTTCCCCATGTAACATGGGGAACTCACTCCCCACAGTGCCAGCTTTGCCCCAAGCAGTTCCTCGGTGCCATCGTTGTCCCCAAACAGCTTGTCAGTGCCATTTTGGCCCTAAACATGTCAGTGATATAGATAAGACAGACACAGACAGTGGTACGGCATTTGTCCCATCACTATATCCTGAGATAGACACTGATGGTGATACAGCATAACTCCCAATATCACTTCAGTATATCAATATCACTTTTTAATTATATGTGCTGGGCCATTGGTGCAAGCTTTCCTGGTTTTTACACCAAGTAGTTGTAGGTAAAATGTGTCCAATAATTATACATTATTAGGACCAGTTTAAATATAAGGGCCAGTTAGAAGAAACAATTAAGAATATGAACATTGATGTATCACAGATCAACAAACTAAATTTGTATGGTGTTAACAAAGTTAAAATAAAAGAACAAACAAAAAACTACCAAAGTATGATCAAGTGAAAAATGCACATTAGTATTCATTGACCCACATAGCAGCCATAGATCACAGGTTGCCCACCCCCAAAGGCCAACTTTGGCACCCAGATTGCATCCACTTGAATTTCCTAGCGCTTAGATTGCACTCACAGGACGTGCCCCAGCACCCACATTGCACACAGGGCACTTGCCCCAGCACCCACATTGCATCCACGGGACTTACTCAGAACCCAGATTGCATCCAAGGAGACTTGCTCAGCACCCAGATTGCATCCAAGGGACTTGCTTAGCACCCAGCTTCCACTCATAAGACTTTCCGCAGTACCCAGATTGCATCCACAAGACTTACTCAGCACCCAAATTGCATCCAAACCACTTGCTTAGCACCCAGGTTGCATCCAAGACACTTGCCCAGCACTCAGGTTGCATACACCGGACTTGATGCAGCACCCAGATTGAACACAGGACATGCCAGCAATCAGGTTGCATTCATAAGACTTGCCCAGCACCCAAATTGCATCCATGAGACTTGCCCAGCACCCCCCAGGTTGCACTCATAGCATTTGCAGCAGCGCCCAACTTGCACATACATGATGTGCCCCAGCACCCAGGTTGCATCCACAGGACTTGCCCCAGCACCCAGATTGTACTCAGAGCACTTCTCCCAGTCCCCAAGTTACACTCAGAGGACTGGGCGCCGGGATCTGACATCATATGATGCCATACGATATGAGCACCGCTCAGCGCCCCTCTCTCCTTCACTCCCTGCCACCTGTGGGCCATTGAACCCCGTACACTCTACCTACCTGGCCCTCACTATATGTATATATTGGCCCTAAAATGCTAATCTTTTAATATACATAATCTATCAAAAGAATTGGTTAGAAATACCAGGAAGGTACTTCTAATTAATTTAACATAAATAATCTCACCAAGTTCACTATTGGCTCATGAAGTTCTTGGCTGCTTATGGATTCCACCCTGAAGTTGAAACATACTGATGGCTGTCATTCCTTAGTGGCTGAAAGCAAGGAGCCGATTTATTAAGTACAATCAGGTAGTGGGTACTTAAGATGGTCGAGGTAGAGGAAAAGAGCAAGCCAAAACAAGCTTAAACCTCTACTTAATTTTTAGAGTCCTTAAATGCATACAGAAATATGTGTGCAAGGGGCTGTGTAGCTGGATGCTGAGGCAACTATGGAAAATTGTTTATTGCCCAGCATATGGCAGCCTCATCAACCTCTACAGTTAGGGTAGCATAGAAACATTTTTGTGCATTAACCCCTTAATTACAAAGCCCATACATGTACAAGCTCAAAATGCATTGTTTTCAATGGGTTTAGGGACCACCCATTGTGCTTAAGGGGTTAACTGACATTACTGTGAAAAACCACTGGGTGGTATATTTCAAATACTGTTTGATGTCATGTTTGTATACAGTTCCTAAATAGGATCAAAGTTGAAACCCTATGTAATGGTTTTTATCTAAATGTGAAAACTCTAGTGCTGTCTCCACATATGAATGGGACATTAGGGAAATATTCATTAAGGTCTACAGGAGTGGATACAAAATAGACATATTTTTTACTATAAACAGCTCACATTTAATGATAACTAAATGTTTATCATTCTTCATACTTACTGGCTTCCCTGCAACCTGTGGATACACTCCTATTTAATCTGGTGCATGACTTGATAAGCCTCTATACAACATAAGCCCATACAGGAAATTTACATTTTATCTTAGTATTCATATGCCTTTGCCTCTAATGTAACTGAGCATGGTGCCTCCTGGTGATATACTGGTAGGGAGTGTTTTTTTATCGCTACCATCCAAAATGATTCTTTCTACTTGCCATTTGGTTCTACAGATTCTTTCCTCCCACTCTCTCCAGACTGGGCTACTCCCCTCACATCTGCCAAAAGAAGACTTAGAAGGAGACCACAAGACAGACATACTCAGAATGTTCCCATGTGTGTAACATCTCTTCATTAAGTATTCATCCTTAAATGGTGGCCTTGTGAATGATCAAGGCCTAGGCAAGTGCCTAAACTGCTTACATTCAGACTATTTAATAGTAACAAAAATCCACTAATCCACATATATGTATTTGGCATTCCTATTTCTGTTTCTATTTAAATAGACAGTTTATAAAATTTATCTTAAATTTGCATTACTGATTTCTTTTTTCCCAAGATAATTTATAATTTGCAAATGTTTAAACGGTGAAACTGTTTTATAAAATAATTTTCTTAAACTAAGGTTAACTCATTACAATTATGGAAATTACCATACATGTGTAGAATAATGATATATTTTTACTGATTAAAGGTAATAGATTAACAGGTGCTAATCAGATTTCCATCATGAGTAAATGATTGGGGGATCTGCCTTGCAGGAACACGTAAATGAATATAAAATGAATGCGTCAAAGTTACAGTGTACACAATGTATGTATATTTTCCATATGTGCACAGATATGATAATAATTTTACATTAGGGTGTATATATATCAAAGACTGACAGCTCTAGAAAACTAATAAAGCTATTATTATAAACTGGTGGGTTAAGCTAGAACCTGAGGCTTGACTAAATTAAATAAAGTACAATGAAAGTTGCCCTGAGTTTCTGTGTCTTAATGGATGTGTCTAAACAAAGAATTTGCCATTGTGGAAACAATGTTGGAGACAATTTCCACTACTCCTCCCAACAAATATGGCAAGATGAGAGACGTGAAAAGATCTACCAATGAAACAAACTAGGAGATTTATATGAAACATCTATGTCCAATCAAGAACCAAATAAAAAAAAACCTTAAAGAAACTAAAAATGAAAATGATCAATAAAACATATGAACACTGCTAGATAGCATGTTCTTCTAAGCATTTCTATACATCAATGCTTTTCTAAATAAAAATAATTGGTTCAAGCTAACGAATCTGAAAAAAGAGGCCAATCTTTGTGGCCATGGATCATAGTAAAATATCAGTTTAACCATTAGCCCATCTGCTTTTTTTTCTCCGTAACTACTTCGGCTGGTTTGCAGATTTGTAAATGTCTTTAAACATGGAAAACATCCAAAATAGTGCCTTGTCCACATTGAAAATAAATAGACGATCTTAAAAATACATGTCTTTTTTATTGATGTGCCATTTTAATTACTTGCCTTCGTAAACAGGATGCTAGTGAATGATGCACAGCAGTGCTCTCACTGCTTTCTAATGGGCTGGCATGGAAGCTCTATGTTCACATTGTAAAATTGATTGGAAAACAGAGTCCCTAACCACTTGAGTTCTAAAATATGCATTATATATAGCAATAACATGTATCTTCCAATGCATGTTCATGTAAACAAATTATAACTTGAAAGACTATGATTTGAGATTGTTGGGATGGAGCAGAATGTTATGTGAATGCTAGGATAATAGGGTGGGTCAGGTTGGTAGTGGTAATATGAAGAGTTTCTGGAATTTGTTCTGGAAAAAGAGAAAATGATCAGATGGCTTAAAGTTAAAAAAAACAGGTCCATAAAGTATGGGAAAGAAGATGCACTATGTGGATAAAAGTATTAGGACACACCTCTCAATTATTTAATCAGATTCATTTCTCAGTAAATTCAAGCATGGCCCTGTGATAGGATGCCACCTTTGCAATTATTCAGTTAGTGAAATTTCATCCCTGCTAGATATTCCACAGTTCAACTGTATGTTGAATTATTGGAAAGTGATAGCATTTAGGAACAGCACAACTTATGCTTGAAGCGGAAGACCACCTAGAGTCACAGAGTTGGGTCACGGAGTGCTGAGGTGCATTGGTCCATAAAAATCGCCAACACTCTGATTCCATAGCTGAAGAATAGGGTGACCACATCAGCCATTTTTTTGGGACACATAATTTTTACACAGTGCTGACCAGCCCAGATAAAATGATGACCTGCAGTATGGGGGATGTATATCAGACAAATTGGTTCTCAATATATAGAAATATATGTCCTGGAAACCATGGCTGCTGTGGTCACCCTATTGAAGTCCACTGGCATTGATATCAGTACAAAAACTGCGTGGTGGGAACTTCACGAAATGGGTTTCCATAGCCGGTGCAGCTGCATGAAAGCGTCACATCACCAAGTACAATGCCAAGCGTCGGATATAGTGGTGTAAAGCATGACACCACTGGACTGGCGGATGTCAGGAGAACATCGCCTGCCTGACTGCATTGTGCCAACTGTAAAATTTGATGGAGGAAGGATAATGTTTCTCAGGGGTTGGGCTAGGCCCATTACGTCCAGTGAAGGGAAATTTTAATGCTTCAGCATTCCAGGACATTTTTGACAATGCTATGCTTCCAACTTTGTGGGAACAGTTTGGGAAAGGCCCTTTTCTATTCCAGCATTACTGTGCCCCAGTGCAGAAAGCAAGGTCCATAAAGGATTGACTTAGTTTGTTGTGGAAGAAATTGACTGGCCCACACAGGGCCCTAAGCTCAACCCCATCAAACACCTTTGGTATGAACTGGAACACAGATTGCGAGCAAGGTCTTCTAGTCCAATATCAGTGCCTGATGCTCTACTGGATGAATGAGCAAAAGTTCCCACAGAAACACTCCAAACTCTTGTGGAAAGCCTTCCAAGAAGAGTGGAAGCTGTTATAGCTGCAAAGGGGAGGGGGGGGCAACTTCATATCCATGTCTATGTATTTAGAATGCAATGTCATGAAAGTCCCTGCTGGTATAGTGGTCAGGTGTCCCAATACCCAATACCATATTGTGTACGTGAAAACGATGAATTGGAACAGATGAGTAAAAATGTCAAAACTCATATTGTGGAGTTCAAGTCGGTGAGCATGAAGTGCATGTATAGCTGAAAGCAACATGTATATAAGATGGAATTATGTTTAGGATGTTTTTATGCTGGCAATGGAACAGTAAGAAGGATTAAAAGACAAGATTTCTAAGAGGTGGTAGTGTGTGTAACCAAGCAAAAGGTTAGATAATGGAAGAGGTGGAGCCAGGAGAGATGAGAGGGGTAGATAAGATAGGACAGTAATGAAAATCTGTGTAACAGATGTAAAATGATCCCCCACAACAATTCTCCAATACACAAGGCTACCTCTGTCTTTCTGTCCTGAAGCTCCTACCAAATAATTCTAGATGTATTACGATGTAAAATAATGTCTTTCATATCAGAATACTCTAACCATGTTGATGACATGGTTACAGTATTCGGATATAAAAGTTGGCCAAGTTATCTATGTATAGCTGCATGGTGTGGTCATTTTTGCACAAAAGAAGGTATGTAATAGATTAACATAATAATTGGTATTTTTATTTATAGTATTTGGTTTGGGTCTTTGAAGAGTCATTTTTTAAGATAAAAATAGAAATCAGAAGTAAAAAGTAAGTTCTTAATAAGAATTTAAGAACAACCAAATGTTCATCAATCAATATCATTATTCCATGATCTCATTTTTGAGTGATGCACAAACCTGTTTCCTGTAGCTCAGGATGCATAAATAATATTGTGTGGGTTATTAGTGGTTGTATAGTTTGTAATATAGAGTACTTATTTCTCTACATTTTTATTTTTAATCCACAGTTACACTGAACATGGAACTGCACCAACAATAAATTCCCAAATGAAGAACAGGAGGAACAAATAGCATCAGATGTAGAAACACAAAATAACCCATTGGCTTGCTTTGGGATTTCCTCATCTGATGGTACATCTGGTGCAGTGTTTTGACCTGGCTGTGAACCAAGAAATAGGAGATTTTTTACAGCTACACTTTCAGTCTGTTATTGTACCAAATTATATTGAAACTATCACTAAATCACTCGCTCATCTGTTTAAAAATAAAAAATGTTGTAAATGGCTCTATTCATATACAGTATGGGTCTACTACACACCACTGTCAGCTTAAATAGTAATTTTAATCAATGCATATTTTCACCTTGGCCAAATAGACCTAGAGTGGCTGGTCCATGGGGCAGGAGTCTCCCTGCCACAGGTAGCAGATCACAAAAATCTCTTAAAAGACCAGGCCGCTGCTCAATGGGCTGGTTACAAGAAAGTTCTCTGATCTTATTAGTGGGCCTACTGATACTATGAAAGACTATGCTTATCTGGCACAGCTTCCATAGAATGCATTAAAAATTGCTATGCTTAGGGAGTACTGGGATTGTTGAGGACAAACAATGCAGAGGGGGCTACTGGAAAGCTGTCTGAGGTCTGGATAAGGGCAGGGTCCAAGGTAAATAATACTCTATCATTTTTCTGAAAATTGCTGTGCAGTATGACTCAACAATGACTCAACATGACTGGATTAACCCCTTCGTCTTATAATCAGGGTCATCTTATAATCAAGCAAATAAGGTATATTTTAGACATTCTCTCAAATATGTGCAGTTAATACATTTTAGACAAAATATGACTTATTCACAAATATGTAAAATGTGTTGGGCTTTGTGATTCAGCAGAAATTAAGGAACTTATCTCTGCACTAGTGAACTTGACTGCAGTTCAACTCTACTGTACTACTAACATACATTGAGTTGCCATGTTAGCAAATAAACAGATGACAACTCAACAACTCAACCTGGCATTTTGTATTGAGGAACGCGTTTTTCTTACCTCCCTCCCTGATTCTAGATTCTAAAGAAGCAGGCACTGTACATGCACCATAGCAACATGTCACAAATGAACAAATTACCTTTTAGATGCACACCTATTTAAAGTCATTACTTTGTTTGTATTAGGCTTAGGCGCTGGCCAAGTCTTGATGTTCGTCTTGGTGTTTGTCTTGGTGTTCATCTGGCGAATATTTGGGTATGTTCTTTGTATTCATTTTTCTCTTCATTTTCATGGCGGTTTTCTAGCAGGGGTTTATATATGGGATTAACCCGGTAACAGTACGCAGCAGCTTTGGTGCCAGGATTTTAAAAGTCCGTAAGAGCCTCTATTGGTTGTCGACAGGGGTCTCCTTTGGTATTAACCAATGAAAGGCAGCTGCTCTTCATTGGTTGATGCCAGAGGAGCTCATTGAGTCTTAAACAGTATTCACGTATGCCAAAACTAGAACAATACAACTGAACAGAACATTGGATAGTTCCATTAAAAATTAGAAATTGAGGGGCTCTTCCATGGCCTTCTTAAAACAAGGAAGACAAGGGTGCCAGATTTCTTGCATATACAGTCATCAGGCATTTAGTCAAATCTGAACACTTCTTCTAGTAGTTTGCTCACTGCTGAGATGTACGGTTGCTTCCATGGTGCCAGGACTTTTTGTGAGACTGGTCTGCTCTCCAAGTATGTAAGGTGGTCCTAGATCTAATCAATGCTTTCTTTTTTTGAATGGTTTGTGGATCCCAAGGAGAACAACCAGTGAAACATCTTAAGAATTACTGCCATAAGAGAAAGATCTTTGAAGACCACATTGTGTTTAACAATGTTTACTTTCTTCTTCAAATCAATTTACTGCTGTTTGCACTTCTCTTAAACAGATACGTCACAGGGTAGAAATAGCAGGATGATGATAAAAGCTGTCTGAACTAATGGTCTGGAAACCTCAAACCAATGTGTCTTTTCCAATCTGTTCTGGATTAGTCTTGAATATAGAACCCTATTTGCCTAGCAAGAAGATGTGATAACCGGGCATGATATCCGTCTTGTTACGGAAATAACAGTTTTCACAGGACAATTCTATTATTACCCTGGATTTGGTTTCAATCAATTTTACATTTTCTTTTTCATCTCTATGTACACCAATCAAAATAAAATATTATGTAACACTAAGTGACCTTACTATAGATTGTTTTGAAATAAATGTTAAATCATACATGTCAGGATGTTCTGCTCATTGGAACATCAGAAATTACATTTATTTACAAGCATTATTCAGTTAATGAAACAACTGCTCGTGTTAACACTATAACTGCCAAGACTGTTGTGTTACTCTTTGCAGTGAATTAGTCTCATTTTCAAATAATTTTTAAAATTTGAATGGATGTGCAGAGAGCATGAGCAAAGAAAGCAGGTTATTGAATGTGTAGCTTGATGCTTCACCCAACTGTGACTCAAAAGGGTCTGCTTTCCCATAAGCTGAATAGAAATGAGAAAAAGAAAGTAAAACAAGGATTAGTTAGATTAAAAACAATAGAAGGAACGTATGTAGAAGATGATAAAGGTCTAGCTGACTACCTCAATTAATATTTCGGTTCAGTTTTTACAAATGAAAGTGAGGGAAAGGGACCTAAGGAAAAAAGACAGTCATTTGTAAGATGTGAGTTAATCAAGGCGGAGGTTCTACTTCAGTTGTCTAAGGTAAAGACAAATAAGTCGATGCGGCTTGATGCAGGAACGGCCCGAGACAAAATGCCGCCTGGGGCGAAGTTTAAAATTCCCCCACCCCCCATTATCTACCCTTCCTCTCCCTCTGTCCCTGCCATCCCCCCAGCATCGGAAATGACGTCATCTTCCGGCACTCAGCATTACAAGCCGGCACCGAGACCGAACAGGGAGACTCGCCGCAGAGGAGAGAGGGGCGCCGAGCGAGTACTGAGCCCCTCTCTCTTCTGCTTTAAAAATAAAAAAAAGGGCTTGGGGCAGCAAAGTGCCGCCCCTTCAAAAGTGCCACCTGGAGCAGTTGCCCCACTCAGCTCCTTTGTCGGGCCGGCCCTGGCTTGATGGGATACACACCAAGCTATTAAAAGAGTTTGCTGGTGTACTAGCAATAACTGATTTATTAACAAATCATTGGGAACGGGAGTCGTCCCAGGGCATTGGAAATTAGCGAATGTTATGCCCATTCACAAAAAAGGTAGTAGGGAGGAGATGGGCAACTACAGGTCAGTAAGTCTTACATCTGTAGTGGGGAGATTAATGGAAACCATGTTAATGGACAGGATTGTTAAACATTATGTCACATGGGTTTCATGATCATGCCAAACGAATCTTACTGATTTTTTTGATTGGGTGACTAAAGTAATTGATCAAGGTGCACTAGACATTGTGTATCTGGAATTCAGTAAGGCTTTTGATATTGTCCCACATAGAAGACTTATAAATAAACTGCAATCTCTGAATGTTAAATGGCTGAGTGACAGAAAACAGAGGGTTGTAGTCAATGGCATATATTCAGAGCAAGGTATTATTACCAGTGGGGTACCTCAGGGATCCGTACTTGGACTCATTATTTTTAATATTTTTACTAGTGATATTGCATCTTGATGGAAAGGTATATGTCTTTTTGCAGACAGGGTTGATGTTCCTGGAGGGAGAACCCAAATGGCAAATGATTTAGGTAAACTGGAAAAATGGTCAGAGCTGTGGCAACTGGCATTTAATGTGGATAAATACAAAGTAATGCATACTACGACAACATCTAAAATGAATGGATACATAAAAGGAAAAAAAACAAAAGTAAATGTCTGCCAGTACCTCTACCTTGTAGAGGTCCCTTCTTGAACAAAGGCAACACAAATTTGCTATTCTTCAATCCAAAGGAACATTTTCAGTCAAAATGTACAGAACGTGTATGTTAGTGTAAATGCCCCTGAAAAGGCCAGACTCTGGATCTGCTTTTGCCAATACACTGTCTACTGTTGATGTACTATGGAAATTATAATAGGGGAAACAAATGTATTTCATGATTGGACTCCAAGTGACTGACTTGGAGTCGCTAGGTCAGTAGCGTACCTAGCGGGGGTCGGTCCGCACCGGGTGCCACTCATCAGGGGGTGCCAACTTGCCGGCACCCCTCCAGAGACGGACAGTAATGTCCGCCTTTGGATGAGCAGGTTCGGTTGGGGAGATCAAGGATCTTCCTTTAACCGGCTTAAAATCATTTAAGGGAGCCGGAGGTCTGTTAAAGACCTCCGATACCGCTCCCTTGCAATGCGTGCAGCGACATACCAGCGCCCACCACCGCCCGTGCCCTCTGAACCGGAAGGAGACAGAAGAAGAAGAGCGAAGAGGAGGAAAAGGAGCTGACTGCTGTAACGAGAAAAGTGTAGAAAGTGAAATCTGGTGTCAAATAAAATTAATAAATGTGAAAAAGACAATACTTTCCTTTCCTTTGATCGGGTTTACAGCTGCAACCCTTAAAACACTCTCCACGGAGTGTTGAAAAATGGTACAAACACGACTTCTGTCTAGGGGCGCTTGTAGCCAGCGATCTCAATAACTCGGAAAAAAACAAAAAATAACAAATACAAAATGATAGTGTAATATGGTCATACACTCTGGAACTTCAGGACAAACTTCAATAATTGCACTCACAATGTATATGAGTCTTTTAAGCCTCCAAATGCCAACTCCTTGGTGTGTGTCAATTCATCAACCCCACGAACATAGAAGAGAAGAAATATATCTACCATAGGATGATATCTTTCAAAACTAATATATACGTAGTAATTGGGTGCACTCACATTTAGATGGATATATCAAGCATATCTGATGTATTTTCTTGGAGTTGCAGTGGTCTCTGGTAAATTTCCTGATGTAAATCCAGTAGATCCCGAGTGCCTCAGAGTCCTGGATGGATGATTCCTCTGTGTTCCAATGTCCGTTTTTTAAAAGTGCCAGTGCTTATGTAAATCAAGTATCAATTGATTGTAATGTGTGTATTGATGTAAAGGTGCAATAAATGGTATGTGCAATAATTTATAAAAAAAAACGACTTTATGTGCAATGATCTGATACAAAAAATAAATAAATAATTTATTCCGGGACTCAGCCCTCACAAACAAATCGGAAACAACACTTTACATGTGCTGACAAAATGTGATCCGATAATAAGTTAAAAAATGTTAAAAAATGTCCGTACTGAAGGATAAAAAAACAATAAAATCAGAGTATAGTCCAAAAAGGTGATCCTTGATGCATTTCCTCCGTTAAAAAAGGCACTCGGGATCTACTGGATTAGTATGTGTGGATTGGTAAGTGTGGATTGGTAAATGTGTGAGAGTGATGGGTGTTATGCTGTACCATTTCCAATGTCTTTTTCATTATATAATTATGCTCAAAAGTACATCATAGCGCCCATCACTCTATACTGTTCCATACATTACATTATATGAATGTGTGTAGCCCTGTTACAATCAATCAGGAAAATTAAAAATCAAGTAGCAATCACACTCCTATCATGCCAAGTCAGCTAGTACATGCTGGAATCTGGGTATGCCTGGGCATGATAGGAGTGTAATTGCTGTTAACAA
Organism: Spea multiplicata; assembly: GCA_009364415.1. Classification (NCBI taxonomy): domain Eukaryota; kingdom Metazoa; phylum Chordata; class Amphibia; order Anura; family Pelobatidae; genus Spea; species Spea multiplicata. Next base: position 31,400 of record VKOC01026878.1, read on the forward strand.
TCATATATATATATATATATATATTAATATTGTTATTGATTTTTTGTCCTATTTTGGTGTTTTACTTTAAATAAAAGTTTGAGATTTTTTTAAGGCGGGGGGGTCATATTCGGTTTCGGCCAGGTAAATGCTGCATTTTCGATTTCAGTCCATAATTTTCGTTTCGGTGCATCCCTACTACTAAGCCAGACTATGAAGTGGTAGGCCTACACCACATCAATGTTTGGCTTAAATATAGTGATAGGAATTATGCTGCAATATTGTCAATGTCTGGCTCAATGTATAGTGATAGGCATTACTCTGTACCACCGTCAATGTCTGCCTCAGTATATAGTGATAACAGTAATGCTGTACCACCTTCAATGTCTGCGCCAGTTTATAACGATAGAAGCTAGTGTGTGTGTGTGTAGGGGGGTGCCACATAGAGGATCCACCCCAGGTGCCAAATACTCTAGGTATGCCCCTGAGCTAGGTGCATTACACACATACCTAAATAACCTAATTAGGCATTGAGTTGTTTTGGTAATGGATCTAATTTGTCAACTGGAAATCTAAAATATTTGGGTTATGTGTATTTCTATGCTTTGAGGTCAACTGTGGCTCAGATGGTAAGAATCGCAACTGCAGATGAGTATCTAAACGCCAGCCAAGTTTGCTTAATGTATCCACTTTTAGGAGATATTACCAATGCTGCACACACATAACTCATGTTATGATCCTTACAATTTTTGTTAGCATTTGGAAGACCATTATATTGCACAGCTTATATTATTAATGCTGTTAGTGGTTTCACATGACATAAGGTATAGCGCAAGCTCTTTTTTAAGCTTTTACCATAATAATGACAAACCTGTCAATGTAGATAAGAAAATGCTGCCCAGCAAAATAGCACTGTAATAAAACCGACCCTAGAGCTTATACAGCCTTAGGCAAGCTATGTATATACACTCCAGTGTCCTTTTCCTCTGCACTTGTTTACTAATGCAGACAAGAACTTGACAGTCTTCAGCACCTTAGTTAGTTGCCAAGGCTATGTAAATGGTTGGACCAGCACAAAACAAGATTACAGACTTCTAAGTTCATTCAACAAAATGGCAGTTAACAGGAACATGTGCAAGAATAAGCATGAATGGCTGAGCTGTAAATGTAAAGTGACGTCATTAAATGATACCGTAACCAGTGAATATTCACAATGGCCACTGCCATTGCTGACATTATAAAATGTAAAATTGACTGATACTGGCTAAACAGCTATAAAAGTTTGACTAAAGCCCAAAGAGGTCTGCACATAAGGCTAGTAGAAAGAAAACAAAATAAATACATAAAAGAGTATATGTCGCTAACTCTAACAAAAATGAATTGTTTCCACCTGCAATCAATTTTAACAAACATTAGATATTTATTCCACTCCGTCATTCATTGTCTGCTCCTGTATATATCATTATGGCATAAATTCAATGTAAACAGAAGAATTATGATAAACTATAACCACTTACTTATTACGTCCTCTCTAATAACCACTTATTTTATTGTGCTCTATAGCTGAGAATAGTGAAAGTACGATTATGGGAAATGCTAGATTTGGAAATGTAATTCTCCAGCATTTTTCTCATACACTTCGAGCTTCACACATTTTGTTCTTACGTTTGTCTTTATCATTGTCATTTGCTATAAAGAAATGGGTGGGAGGACTGTATTATTTTAAGTTTTTGACATCTTTCCACTTTCTAAGTTGTTTTGTCTATTTTTGACAGATTCCCTTGACAAAAGACACTTGATATTTTTTTGTGTGAGTTTTTAGCAAACAATAGGTTTTTGATCTCTTTCACAATCAGCACCCAAGTGATTTTAACAGCTTGACAGTTCTGAAAATTCTAAATAAAAATATATTTTATTTTCATCAGCACACAAATGGCACTGGAGACACATAAGTTGGAATTTCAATCATCACCTTTGGTCTTAAGATGTTTCAAGGCAGTCTCTAAATTACTGTAACTGCAAATGTTACATCTAATTCCAGTTGTCTGTGACCCACTAAGGAATTTCTTTAAAATACTTTAAAAATACCACTGTCAAAAGTTTGAAAGAAGGGCATTTTGGGTGCATTCATTATGAGCTTTAGAGGTTATGTGCGTTAAGGGTTAATTTAATTGTCTAGCCTTGCATGCTAACACTCACAAAACATCTCACATATTCATTAATTTGCTGGTTGTTTGTGAGTGCATTGAAGAGGCTGTGTCTAGTTAAAAGAATGTCCTCATCTAAAATTTGCAAAATGAAGTTAAATCATGAACCCCAAAATAATGCATAGGGGATTACAGGGGTTCATTTATAATGAAAAACTATAGGAGGTGAGGACCCCACCATGAACCACCCATTTAAATCCCAAACCATTGCTAGTGGGATGGGAAGTAAGCAGGGCCGGCCTTTGGGGTGTGCGACCTGTGCGGACCGCACAGGGCGCCACACTCCAGGGGGCGCCGCCGCGGGGTCCGACGCCGCCCCAACTTGCGGCACCCCTCCAGAGACGGACAGTAATGTCCGCTGCTGGAGGAGCAGGCTCGCAAGGGAGCGGTAACGGAGGTCTTTAACAGACCTCCGGTACCGCTCCCTTGTGATCCGCACGGCAACAGCTGCTGTGCGCCGGGGTCTGTTGTCAGATCCCGGCGCACAGCACTGAAGCCGCGCCCACCGCTGTCCGTGCCCTCTGACCCGGAAGAAGACAGAAGACAGAAGAACTGAAGAAGAGGAAAAGAAGCTGAAAGAAGAAAGGAAAGGTAGGAAAGCATTAAGTGAGAGTGGATTGGTATGTGTGTGGTTTGGTATATATGTGTG
>VKOC01026879.1:0-20657 GCA_009364415.1 Spea multiplicata
GGATGTGTAAGTGCTGGAACCTATGCATGATGGGACTGTAATTGCTGTTAGCAATCACACTCCTATCATGCCAAGTCAGCCAGTACATGCGGAAACCTGGCTAGCTGCCCCCCATGTGTATTGATGCTGCCAGCAGTATGGGGTCTGCACATCACTTATAGCCACCCTGTACCAGCGTGTATTGGCTGACTTGGCATGATAGGAGTGTGATTGCTAACAGCAATCACAGTCCCATCATGCCTAGGTTCCAGCATGTACTGGCTGACTTGGCATGATAGGAGTGCTAACAGCAATCACACCCCTATCATGCCAAGTCATATTGCTAATTTTGTCCAATTGTGTGTTACCTACTTTTATTAAAAATGTGAGTCATTTTCGGTTTTGGCTAAGTGAACCCTGAATGTTTTGGTCCAGAATTTTCATTTTAGTTCATCCCTAGAATAAATCTATGGAATCCTGAATTTGTAGTCGCATAACTTTCTAGGCCCAGAAATCAGTGAGAGGAAGAGTAAAGGTTTTGTGTCATTTTACTTTATTTTAATCTGCATATTTTATTAAAGGCCATATTTTTTGTCACAGTGAACAATGAGTGCGGCCCGCGCACGTATACAATTCTGATGAAGTGGCCCACTGCAGAAAAAACTTGGACACCCCTGGATTATGCCCTTTGTACATGCGCCCCTTTTTCTTTGATTTTTTTACAGATATGATTCAATATGTAAATTGAATTTGTTGAAAAAAAATTGTTGGGTAAAAATGTTTTTTTTGGGGGGTGGGTGGGGGGTCCCTTAACAAATTCTCGCACCCGGGCCCTGAGGCGTCTAGTTACGCCCCTGCTTATAGATTTTGAGCTTATAGAGAAGGTCATGAAAGTAGGAAAATGTACTCTCTTACATTTTTTTATTATTTCTGTTATTGCTATATATGGGACATCCCCTTGCCAACTATTCATGACCCGTTTCAGGATTGAATAGTCTAGAGTGGTCAGTTTGCTTTATTGTGGCATGGAGTAAAATGTTTCAATTACAGTACTAGACTAGACTTGTGCATTCATCTTCGGGCGAACATGAAAACGAACAGGAAGAGAGCGTTTTCGTGTTCGTTCCGAAGACACGAAGAAGACAGCGGCGGTAAGACGAAGACACATAACACTAAGAATCTTCGTGATCGTCTTTGTCTACTAATCTCCCTGGTCCCTTCTCCATCTAGCATACCTTATCTTTGCGGCATCGCGGGAGTTGACTGAAGCGGTAATCCGTAGGTTCGCCGTCAGGGGTTACAGGGCAGTGCGCACTGCCTTTTTAACTCCTGACAGCGAACCTACGGATTTCCACTCCCGTTGGTTGATGGCAGGCGAGCCCCCTGCTGGCGACCAATAGAGTTCCTCATACAGACTCTGCTGGCGCCAGAGTTGCTGCGGTACGCGTTAACACCGTATTAACCCCTTATAAAGAACAGAAAAAACGAGCACAAAGACGAGCACGAAGACCCCCCTGGTGCCCAAGTCTAGTACAAACTGTTGTTTTACTTGAGTCTGATTGAGTCTGTATTGTGCAGATGTCCCCTGCCGGCCCACGCTAGACACCCAGGAGTCTGCTTTGGTAAGTCTAGGGGGAGGCAGAGTGGCAGTCAGCATTTCTGGGGTGAGCAGAGTGGCAGTCAGCATTTCTGGGGTGAGCAGAGTGGCAGCATATATATTTCACCAAGTGTTTTTTTTTTACTAATTTGTACATATTGGCTGTCACAATGGTTCACTGGCTTCCCAGAGCCTTAGAAATTGCTTTGTAACCCTGTCTAGAGAACTGAAGATAGGAGTAAAACTACTGGCAGATTGTGATCAACACATGAAGGTCTATGGAGTTTCTTTCATAATAAAGAAAAACAATCCTATCCAGATAACGTCTTTATTTAGATTTGTTAAAAATCCAAATGGTGCAAATATAATATTTTGGTTAACTCAAGATTTAATTCATTCATATAAGTCCCTAGAATGTATATAAATTCAAGTTTCCAGAAATCTCAAGCTAAATTCTAAAAACCCATTAATACTGTGGGGACAGCATTGCATTCCACCTAGAGAGCAATAAGTTCAGCTAGTATTATAATGAAATACTCTGTCACAATGTTGCCCTAACCCTATTGCTACAGCTTGAACAAAAAGAATATATTTGTAACAAACTATGGAACCTAAATATCAACAAAAAGAGAGAACACCATTTGACTGACACAGGTTTCCAAATAACTGTCATCAAACCTTTGTAAGTATACTTTTCACAGTGGTAGGCAGAGTACTTATCCGATCAGCAGGTCTTCAGTCCTTCACTTGTCGGGCTCCACATTGGCTGGCATCAATGCATTGTTGAATACCGGTCTGCGTTGTCACCTAGTGGGAAGCGTCATCTGGCGGATGTCTTCTGAGCAGCTGCTGCCCTCTACTGATGAATCAGCAGGTATGCACACAAGCTCATGCGTGAAGTTGATCCCTCTTAAAAGCATTGCTACCCAATAAACTAACACACTGACGTCATATGTCGGCGCTCAGCGTGAAGCGCCGGCACCCGAGACAAACACCTCACGCTCCCAACATTGCACTCTGGGTAGCCATGAGGCAGCGGCGGCGGGGAGCAGAGGAATCCTGGAGTTCTGTCAGTCAGGGGGGCCCAAGAGGTGCCGAGCGGTCCGTTTTCAGCAACCGCTCGGCGCACCCTTGGGCCCCCTGACTGGCAGAACTCCAGGGCCCGGTCGCAGTCGCTACTCCTGAGACCGCAGTAGTTCCGTCACTGGCTTAGCCCACTAGATCATGCATCCCAATAATCATCTTTGCTCTACAGAATTAAATAAAATATTGTTAAATCAATAACCTGTTAGGCTTTTAAGTCACCTCACTCATTGTGCGAATCAATGCATGCCCCATCTTTTGCTAATGTATATCTTGATTTTATTAAAGACACGGAGGCTCCTATTATGCATTCTCTCTCTTTATTACTCCCTCAGCACCAAAGAATTGAGGGAAAAAACTTGACTGAAAGAGTTAAAACAAATGAAATAGTAACAACCATAACACTGGCCAGCGATAGCCCAACCAATCAGCAGTCCTCATCATCCTCAGGGGGAATGCGATCCCAACAAACTTCCTCTTTCTTGCTGCTCCCTCAGGAACGGTTAAGTATTTTTTGCTCTCCGTATTTATATATATTTCTGGTATTTATTTGTCTTATATTTATACCGTTATCTATATATTTTATTGTATATATATTTTTCTCGATGGCTTAAATGGATTTTGCTTCGGGCAGGTATCGATATGTCCATATTTTCTCCTCATTCTGTTCGGGGTGCTTCGGCGTCCAAGGCTTCATCGGTTGGTTGTCGCATGGAAGATATCATTAAGGCCGCTGACTGGTCTTCGGATGCCACATTTAAAGAATTTTATCTCCATCCTATTCAACATTTCTCCGAACGCCTGGTTGATCAGCTTAATAATTGCATAATAGGAGCCTCCGTGTCTTATAAAATTCCAAGATTTTACTATTAAATGACGTAAAGTCATGATTTTATTAATGACACGGAGGCGAGTATTATTCCCACCCATTCTTTCCCTCCCCGGGCGAGATAAATGATTGTGGTCTGGTCTCAGGTAAGATCTTTTTATGTTTATTCGGCTTCTGTATTTATATCATGTTTATTAGATTTCTGTTTTTATACCCGCCTATGTTTAGCTGGCTAGTCGATTTCTCATTTTGTATACCCGATTTGGTATCTGTTTCATCACTACTATCACCTCTTTTCTCATTTTCTCTAGCTCGATCTGCTATGGATGTTTCGTTGGAGTTCTACATGAGGCCTTGCTTCGGTTTCCTGTTTCTCCTGGTTTCTTCTGGTTCGGTTTCATTGGATCCGCAAAGAAAGAGGAAGTTCATTGGGATTGCATTCCCCCTGAGGATGATGAGGACTGCTGATGAGGACTGCTGATTGGTTGGGCTATCGCTGGGCAGTATTATGGTTGTTACTATTTCATTTGTTTTAACTCTTTCAGTCAAGTTTTTTCCCTCAATTCTTTGCTGCTGAGGGAGTAATAAAGAAAGAGAATGCATAATACTCGCCTCCATGTCATTAATAAAATCATGACTTTACGTCATGTAATAGTAAAATCTTGGAATTATTGGGAGGAAACCATTTTAAAGTCTTTGGCTCTTTCGCTACTCATATTGTTACATTGGTTTATTTTATCTGGAAGGGCACACAAGCGCTTTCTCATAATTTGTAGAGATCTTGAGATTGTGAATTATTTTAAATTCACCAGTGATATTCAGATTAGTGTTTTGGACTTTAAAATTATTAAAACCTCAAATTGTAATTTAAACACAACAACTTTATGCAAATCATTTAAAAAGTGTGAGACAACCACTTCCAATCACTCTGAAAAAGGCTGTATGTATTGGGCAGTGTTTTAGAGGTGGAAGGAACTGAACTGAAAGATGATTTTTATAATGAAGGTACAATCCTCAGACAACAATTAAGAGAGAAAGGTTTTCCTCATACGATGCTGAAATCTGCAAATCTGGAAAGTGCAGGAATCACTACTACTTCCATTATTACTATTGCACAAAATACAATATGATGCATTGGGACATACAAGTCCTCTCGGGAAGAAATGCATTTTTTCATACATATTGGCTGATTTTGTGCCATGATCATCTAAAGAAATGTGAGGAATCTTTTAGTACACAGTTAAATATCCTTAGAAAGACTTTTTATGGATAACTGAAGTGTGGCACAACCACAATGCACTGGGGGTAACCCAATATATTGAATACTAAAATTAGGGACCCACACAGGCCAACTGAGAACTTTTTTAAGGAGACGCTCACTTGGCTAAAGTGTGGGCTTTCAACTTAGACCTGAATGGGTGAACGCTGAAATAAATTTAGCTTTCTTACCGGGGGGCCCCGGTAAGATTGAACGCAAATGCTTGCTTTTGTTTAATGTCTATGCTCCAAATGCCCCTAATGAATCTTTTTACTGTAAACTATTTGATTTACTAATTACTGTTGATTTTTCTGATGTTATTGTGGGGGGCGATTTTAACTCTTTGCTGGACTCTAGACTGGACAGGCAGGGTTCCAACAATCTCTTACAGACGGACAACCTCACAGGGGTCCGCTTATTGACACATCATTTATGCCTTGTGGATCCTTGGCGGGTGTCGCACCCCACAACCAGGGATTACACTCATGCTTCTAGAGCACACTGCTCCCTGTCACGTATAGATTTTTTCTTGGTATCGCCCTCTCTTATCCCTCATGTTACCCACCCCTCCATACACAACATTGTTATTTCCGATCATGCCCCTATCACTTTGCGGTTGACTTTGGGGTCTGTCACGCCGTATACGCATCACTGGCGATTTCCTCAGTACCTTATTAACGATGATTTCAAACTATTCTTAGAAGCTACATGGGGCAATTTTGTAGACGACAACTGTGAACATACAGACAACCCGTCTCTGTTTTGGGAAACTGCGAAGGTGGTGTTGAGAGGCCATATTATCTCCTACGCTTCTAATCGGAAAAAAGACTGGAATGATAAATTGACTAGCCTTAATCAGGATATGAGTGTATCGTATTTGAATTATATCCGTGACCCCACTGACGTCACAAAAGATCGTTATCTTACCACTAAGGATCTTTTGGATACCTTTTTACAGGCTCGAGCTCAGTCTCAGATGGACTATACTCGTGCACAATTTTTTAAATGGGGAAACAAATCGGGTAGCCTGTTAGCAACTATGGCTAAGCCAAAGGTTCCCAGACATAACATCACACACATTAAAACCCCACTCAATAGACTTGAGACATCGCCCACGATTATTAATAAACTTTTCCGAGATTATTTCTCCACTCTTTATAAAGCCGCTCCGGACGATTTTGATATTGGGATTGGCCTGCTTCGGCGGGCGTCTTTGCCCAAGCTTACCCCAGCCCACAGAGACATCTTGGATGCTCCTATTTTGGAGGCAGAGGTCCAGTCCACCATATCCTCCCTAAACAAAAAAAGGGCTCCAGGTCCCGATGGCTACCCAGCCGAACTCTATAAAATCCTTCAGCTGCACATTACGGGGACACTGACATCATTGTTTAATTCCATTATTCAGGATGAGCCTAACATTGCTAATTTAACTTACTACCTAAGCCGGGAAGAGATGCCACATTAATAACTTCCTACAGACCGATCACTTTAATCAACCAAGACATGAAGATCTTGGTGAAAATCTATGCTGATCGCCTGCAAACCATCTTGCCTTTCATTATCTGCCCTCAGCAACTGGGATTTTTAAGGGGGAGGCACTCGGTACAGGGTATCCGTGAGGCTATTGTAGCTACTTTAGCTTCTCCCTCACTTCCCCCCAATTCCTATCCTACCATTTTAAGTTTAGACGCTGAAAAGGCATTTGACCAAGTCTCCTGGTCCCATTTGTTTCGGGTTCTAAAATTCCAACATTTTGGCCAAACTTTTTTGACATTAATTCGGCAGTTATATTGTACTACCTCCACGGTCATTACGACTAATGGGTTGGATTCTCCCCCGATTATCATGGAACGGGATGTACGTCAGGGATGTCCCCTTTCACCGCTGCTTTTTAATTTAGCTTTGGATCCTTTGCTGCGGTTGTTTCTCTTATCTCGCAATATCCCGAGTATTGATGTGGGTCCCCATCAATTGAAAGCTTATGCATTCGCGGATGATGTCCTTCTCTATATTACTCACCCGCGTCTTACCATACCGCTTATTTTTGACCAGTTGGATACGTACAGGAAGGTTACGGGGTTTATCGTTAATAGGGTTAAGTCCCGGGCATTGTGTCTGCGCCCCTTGAGATGCGCCCCTTGAGATGCCCCCCAGGCATGCCTAATCTGGGAATACAGTGGGGATCAAAATCGCTCTTATATCTGGGGGTGAAGATACCTATGTGCCCGACTCATCTCTATAGCTTCAATTATAAACCTATGGTTCGGAAGATCGCAACGGAATTGCAGGGTTGGAAACATTTGCCACTCTCTTTTTCTGGGAGGATAGCCCTTCTTAAAATGGTGACATTCCCCAAATTGCTATATCTCTTCCAGTCTTTGCCACTTTTTCTTAAACGAGTCAATGAGACACTCCTGAATTCTTTATTTCGACGATTTATTTGGAATCACAAAAAAAACAAAAGCGCGACCTTTGGTTTGCAACGTGAACAATCAAAATTGGGTCTTAACCTCCCTGTCATTAGGGATTATAATGTTGCGCCCTTATATCGATATGCGGTGGACTGGATCTCTTGCTCCACCACTTACACGGATTCTGAGTTGGATCAGTGTTTTAGCCCCTCTGTTGCTATCCAGGCCCTTCTCCATACACCCTGCACTCAACTTCCACCACATGTTCGAGACAATCGTTTGCTTTACTCCACTATAAAATCCTGGAAGTTGGTCAGACTACGCTTGGGTTTCCAATGGCGATACTCTTTATTCGAGCCTTTTCTTCAAAACCCGAATTTTCAGAATGGTCAGGCATCCACCGTTTTTCGGGTCTGGGCGACACAGGGGATACGCACTATTGCCCCCTTTTTGGACCATTCCTCAAGGATGCTTCTGCCCTTGATCTCTTGATCTCTTAGTCAGGTCGCAGTTGGGCCCTCTCAAACTGCCAGACTGGACCAGTCCCCTTGATGGACAGCTTAGGCAACCTTCTTCTACTCTGACGTCTATGAAGTTTATCTACAAACTGATACACACCATACCTCACCATGACTATTTACCAAAAGGTTTACTAGCGTGGTCCACACATTTTCCTGATGTCATGGGTGACGATCTGCTTCATAGCACACTGATCACCTGTAAATTATTACCTGCTAGCTCCTACCTAGACATGCAACTTAAGATAGCACATCAGGCCTACTTATCTCCCCATAGACAATTTTTAATCGGCATAATACCAGTGGACGCTTGCCCAAAGTGTGGTTTTGCAGGCGCTGACCTGTTTCATAATTTTTGGGCTTGCCCTCTAATTCGTGTCTTCTGGACTACTATCCAAACCTTTTTTAGGCAGTTATACAACTATTGTATTGACCCGGCTGCGGCCATTCATGGCCTCGTTAGGATGGGGGGATCCAGAGATGTGACATTAATCAGAATAATTTTGGCAGTGGCTAGGAAATCTATTTTGCACCATTGGATACAGGCGTCCCCACCATCTCTGTCCCTGGTTCATACTAAATTGTTGTATTTGCTTTGAATGGATTGGTTGGATGCTTCCCTTAATAAAGACCAGGGTACTAAACGTTTCTTTACGAAATGGGAAACCTTTATTAAAACAAATTATACATACCTTTCAGGATACCTCGTGGTTCACTGCCCGCTTACTCCGAGGTGCTACCCCTTGCGCCTAAGTTGTTACTATGTTTGACTAGACAACTGACGAACAACATGTATATACATATATTTATGCATTTTCTTTTTTCTTTTCTTTTTCTGTCCATGGCCATGGATTTAAATGGTTGTTGGGGGTTGGGTGGGTGGGGTGACTTGTTTTCGTTTTCTTTTTATGTTATTGTGTCGCTTGTCTCCCTTATCTGGGACTGTGTACTGTTCCTTGACGTCTCTGAGACAGTGGCTGTATCGTTTTGTTATGATGTTCTTGTTCTTTGTTAAAAAATTAATAAAAAGAGTTTAAAAAAAAAAATAAAAAAATAGCTTTCTTGCTAAACATATAAACTATTTTTGGACAGGTCCAGTCAGGGCACATTTTATCTATAAATATTTTATGGACTAAAGATCATCAGCACTTATCTGTGTGATCAAATTTGTTATGTCCTGTGTACACACATATATGTGTATATATATATATATATATATATATATATATATATATATATATATACAAATCAAGAATCAATGTCTTATTTGCAAAGAAATACCATCATGTAATCCATTAACACGTTGACTATAAAACTGACATATATGGACATCGGCTACCTCATTGTTTAGGATTGCCAGCAGGGGGCAGCAGATGTCTATGTACTGCCATGGCCAAAGATTTTGGGAATGACACAAATATTAATTTTCACAAAGTCTGCTGCCACAGTTTAGATGATGGCAATTTGCATATACTCCAGAATGTTATGAAGAGTGATCAGATGAATTCCCATCAATTGCAAAGTCCCTCTTTGTCATGAAAACAAACTAAATCCCACAAAAACATTTGAACAGCATTTCAGCCCTGCCCTAAAAGGACCAGCTGAGATCATGTCAGTGATTCTCTCATTAACATAGGTGAGAGTGTTGACATTGGCAAGGCTGGAGATCACTCTGTTATTCTGATTGAGTTAGACTGGAAGCTTTAACTCCTTCACGTCCAGTGACATACCAGGTATGCCATGCCCAAGTGGGCTCATCGGTTCTTTGACGTACCTAGTACGTCATTCAAAACAAATGCCCCCATGTCGCCACAATCGTGGTGATCGCGTGGGCACTGCTGCTTCTCTATTACAAATGACATGTTGTGGTAGACCATGTAGATGATCACTTTCATGAAAATGTCAGTGAGTACATGAGAGGTAGGCAATTAGGACAATGCTACAAAATAGACTTGTTTGTTGAATATGTCAACGACCACAAGTATAGTGTTCATACCTTGTTCTATAATAAAATCCATGGTAAAATGCGGTGAGGTTTAGAATGCAAATTTTTATTTCGTGAACACACCTCATAGGCCAAAATTAACTCCTGTATATCCTTCGGAAAGAAAGCCTCCAGAAAGTACGAGAGAGCAGTTCTGAGGTTTTCTTGGTTCCGTGGATGACCGGAGATGGGGGTGGTATGAGTCCGTCATGGATAATGGAGAACAGGAGCTGAAGTAAAGTCTGTTTCAGCCTTTCAAAAGCGGAAAGAGGCTCATTACTCCTCATTATTCTGGTGGTGATATGATGTTCCCACTTAACTGCTTGCTGGAATTTTGTTGCACGCTGCGTGATCTCCCTCATAAGGTTGAGATTAGGATGACATGTGTTACCCTTCTGATATGCTCCTTAACAACTTTTCCATACTATTATTATTATAACGTATTTATAACTTATTTATGTTATTGTTTGACAAGACATAACAAGTAGTATATAACATACAGACTTACAGAAACAACAGGTAAAGAGGGTCCTGCTCAAACAAGCTTACAACAAAGTCTATACAGAGTTTACAAATGTAGCCTTTACTGGGTACCATTCTACATATTTAAAACATCAACCAATTTATTTTTTTTATAAATGTTTTTTATTCAAAGAGGACATAGCACATATGAAGTACAGAAAAGGTATAAGGCAAACCAAAATACAGGAGACACATTTCAACAGCATGTAAGGCATAGAAGGCACGGTGGATACAGGTACAAGAAAAAAAATCTCTCAAAGGGATCCGGTACATAAAGTGCAAAAAGCAAACAACCTAGATGGTAGTAGGGAGGCACAAAACATGGGTATCGGCAGCATACAATTAGACAATCTGCGTAAAGCAGCATGAGAGAATTCCGATTTGAGCTAATGAAACAGCCGCCAACTAGAGGGATAGATCCAGAAAGGTGGACGAAGCGTTAATACGGACATGTATATAGAAGACCAAATAAAATATAGAAAAAGTAAGTAAACGTGTGAGAACTCATCCCCAACTCAATCCCTTAGACTGAGCAAGTCAGAACCCTGGTATTGGAGAGGACCCCCTCAGCGTCTGAAGGCAGAACCAACCAGTGGATCTAAATGCATTGTAATAAGACAGCTTAATAGAGTCATCCACAACAGCAATGAAGGAAGACCATTTTCGGAAGAAGGATTTAGCCTTCACTTCCCTATGCATGGTGGCTTCCAGCCAATCCAAGCGAAAAAAAACAATGTAACCAGCCCACAGCCATGTCAAGAAGATGCGGGGCAGGCTGTATCCACTGAGCCAGAATTGCTGTTTTACTAACCGCTGACATGGTAATTAAAAGAGTTTTGTCCCTAGCAGCAAAAGAACGGTCACCTAGAGGTAGTAAAATTCCAAAAAGGGCCCACTCCACAGTCAAATGGAAAGTAATACCTGGCGAAGTAGGGGCAGGCCCAGAGGCCATGATAGAGATCCGCATCGGCGGTCCCACATTTAAAACAGTTAGAACAATCACCCAATCCAGCAGCTACATAGAGCTTCGGAGTCATGTACATCTAGTGCGTCCAGTTCTATATCTGGGAGATCTTTCCTCCAAGCGGAGGGATGCCCAAGTAATAAGAGGTTGAATGTGCCCATAGAGAAAGGGTATCGTAAGGGGGCCAGAGGGATTACTGAATGTCATATTGTCAAGGGGATTGCTATGATCCCTAGGTGACAACACAACTAAAACACCAACAACAAAACTGCAAAGCTGTAAATAATATAGAGGATGCACAGAAAGGGAAGAGAACTTCTCACAAAATTGTTGCCAGGTAAGGACATGAGAAGTAGCTAGACAGGGAAAATCAGCAACGAGGCGACCCCCCTCAATCTCCAGTGTCCTGAAAATGGGAGCAGATTTACCAAATTGGAATCCGGGATTACGCACCAAAAACATATATTTAGTATGCAAAAATCCCAATCCCAAATGTTTCCGCACCTGAGTCCACGCCCTGTAGGTATGATACAATAGTGAGTTGGAATGCAAATCAGGCGGCCACAGGTGTTTAGGTAAATGCAGGAAAGAGGCTAACTCAATATCAGTAGAAAGTTGTGATTCTAACCCAGTAGAAGCAAAACGGTGTCTATCCAAAATCCAATCTATTGCATATTTGTAATTGGCCGCAAAATTATAATCAGGCAAGTGTAGGATATTTAACCTTCCATTAGAGGTAGGTTGTAATTTTACTAGCACAATCCGAGAACATCTACCGCCCCATAGGAAGCGCTGGAGAGACCGATGGTGATTATGTACATCAGCATGTCATAAAGTAATCAAGAGCATATGAATAGGGTAAAGAAGCTTAGGGAACGCAGCCATCTTATACAAATGACACCTACCCGTGAAGGAAAGCAGAAACTTAGCCCTGGAGTGGAGGGACATTTAATTTTTAAAGCTGAGAAAGGGAGGACAGGATCCAAAGACCCAAATATTTGAGAGCCGGTGAAGCAGTCCAGCGAAAAGGAAATTGATCGCCCCACCCATACCTGGCCTGCGGAAAGATTGGAAGTGCCTCCGTCTTGGCCGCATTAATCAGGAATCCCGAAACCCTATGAAACAGAGCAAAAAGAGCCATGAGTGGGGGAATGGATTGTTTGGGATCGGAGAGGAATAAGAGAAGAACGTCACGCACGTAGGCGTGACGTTCACTAGCGGGCAATTCAAAAACTGAGCACTGAGACGCATTCAGTGCTTAGTTATTGTGCTGTGCAGTCCTTTGTGATTTCTCTCCTTACGTTTGTTATTGACCCTGCGTGTACCAGATCCGGCTTTGTATGAGATTAACCCTTCGTGTACCAGACCCGGCTTTGTATGAGATTAAACCTTCGTGTTCCAGACCTGGCTTTGCATGAGATTACCTTTCGTGTACCAGACCCGGCTTTCTATGAGATTGACCCTTTGTGTACCAGACCCAGCTTTCTTGAGATTGAACCTTTGCGTACCAGACCCGGCTCCTGTTCTTCTGCCTGCTTCCTGCTTTCCGGTCTCCACCTATATTTTTTAAGGAACTCCTCTAGGGTTCCTACAGGGGCAGCCCTAAGAGGAAGCGAGGCGAGTTCAACCTGTTAATTAAAAGTTGGGTAAGAGGGGAGCTGTACAGCGCCTGGAACAAATGGGTAAAGCGGATGCCAAAGTGATGAAATTTAAAAAGGGACGTTAGCTATTGCCATGAGATACGATCAAATGCTTTGTCAGCATCGCAGCTAAGGATAATGGCTGAATTTTTTTTTGTTAATTTAGTAGAGGCAATGGCTGAAATCATACTCCTACCATTTTGGGCAGAGTGTCTCCCACAAAGGAAACCCGTTTGGGACGGACTTATCAACCTTGCCAGGATGGGTTGAAGACGTGAAGCCATCACCGCAGTCAGAATCTTAAGATCTTGGTTAAGGAGGGAGATTGGACAGTAGGAAGACATCAATTCAGGGTCCCGATTGGGCTTAACGATAAGGACAGTCCTAGAAAGACTAAAGTCTCTCGGGGGTATCTCACCCGCGAGGAAGCGATTATATAATTCACAGAGCTGAGGCAACAAGTGAGGCGCAAAAATTTTATAAACCGGTAGAGATTTAATAATAGAGCGGATCTCCAATAAAGAGATAGGTGCTGTATTAAAGTTTTGTGTTTAAACATAATGTAAACAAAGAGAAAAAGAAAAAATATCAATAATTTGGGCCTAAAAAATCTCGCTGAAGCCTAGCAATGACTATTTTTTGTAGCTAGCAGAGTGTCACGTTAATCCTCTGAGGCCACAATGGTAAATTGAAGTTTGGGAGGGGGATACTGATGAATTTCTGGAGAGACTCCTTGCCTGCCTGCTTGCCCAGCCCCGTCTTTGGTCTATCACCCTGTGCTTATTGGGAGGGCACAGGGTGAACGGGAATCTCCATCTGGTCTGCCCTAACCAGACTCCTAGGAACTAGCCAGCTACGGGGCTCTACATGAAACGCTCCACTTGCCTGACCTAGCTGCAAATCCTTGGAACTGTGAGGCAGATGCCCGTCGACAATTAGAACTGTGCCGCTACAGGCACCTGTTGTCCCACCACATCGCTCTTTTGGGGTTACACTATGCTGGTAGTGGGCAACACTCGTCAGTGGTTACGGAGAAGGAGCTCATTTGGGAACCAATTACCAATCTTTAGGACTGGGGTTTTACCCAGCTGTGGCTCAGGGTCCCGAGGACGAATTATGTCACTTTTTGGCCCATTACATCCTCGGACCCTGAGCTCTTCCCGGGATTGAGGCCACACCCTCAGGATAACCTCAAAATAGTGACTATTTATCAGGTGGGCATTGCTGGCTATAGAACTGTATGGAGGCCCGGGTTGTCTGGTAGTTGATGGGATTAAACCCTTGACAATTGACAGTCCGGGCACATCATCCGGTTAGCGACAATTGACGTGCCAGGACTGCCATGGCTTTAAACGGGTGCAGAAAGCGATCCACATTTGCTTTCCGCACCCAAACGGTGTTGCTGTAACGCATCAATGTCGAGGCATTCCGCAGCACCGAGATCGGCATCAGGGGCTGTTTCTGGCCCCTCCCCGGGGCGTCAATGGTGGCGGGTGCCAGTGTTAAAAACTTCAATAGAGAGGCATTCAGCGACACCTAACACCCACCCCAGGAGTTGAAAAAGTTTCCCAAGGGAGTCTCTCCAGACAGTGAAAAATGCACACGTCCCAAATGTGGCCTTTTAGCCCCAAACAAACCCATGCATGTGGGGTATCATTGTACTCAGGAGATGTTGCTGAACACATGTTGGGGTTATGTGTGACATATACCAGGAGCTTTTTTTTCAAACTTTGCCCAACTACTGCAAATTTATAGGGCACGCTGAATTGAACAGGATGTATTCAACAGGGCATGGGCAGTGGATCAACAAATGTCAAAGTTCAACATTGAAAAATGCACATGTCCCAAATGTGACCCTTTTGCCCCCAAACAGCGAGGCAACCCCATGAATGGGTGGTATCACTGTACTGTACTGTATTATATGACAGTGACATATACCAGGAGCTATACATTTCTACCTAAAGTACATGTGTGTGAAAAATACACACAAAAATAGTACTGCAAACTTTGACAAAGGCTGGTGGTAAAATGTGTGCATGGAAAGAGTTAAAATACCAGCATTTGAAATATCCTGGTGTGTCTAGTTTTCAAAAATATATGGTTTTATTGGACTAATTGAATTCGCTAAATGATGTGCCAAATAAGGTACACAGTGGATCACCAGATGTCAAAGTTCAATATTGAAAAATACGCATGCCCCAAATGTGGCCCTTTTGCCCCCAAACAGCCAGGCAAACCCATACATGGGTGGTATCACTGTACTCGGGAGATGTTGCTAAACACATATTGGGGTGTTGTGTGACAGTGACATATACCAGGAGCTGGTATGACAAAGACTGGTGGTAGAGTTAGTGCATGGAAAGAGTTAAAATATATGATGGGGTAAATTGCATTGGCCGGCTTCAAAGATACCTAAAATGCATAATTATGCATAATTTATGAAAAAATTCATAAAAACATTGGGTATTTCTAAACTATAAATAGTAGAATAGTAGTTAGCAGGTTTTTTCATTAGTTTTTATAGATGAGTAAAAGATTTTTCAAGTAAAAGTCAGAAAAAGTCTAAATTTTTCACCATATTTCATACTTTTTTATAGTAAATGATATGAAACAATCAAAATAACATGACATCTAAAGAAAGTCCTTATTGTCCTGAAAAAAACAATATATCTCCTGTGTGTTCAGTAAACGGGAAAGAAGAAAAATACAGCTAAACACGAGCACCGCAGAAATGTTAGCCATTGTCACGAAGGGGTTAAAGTGCAGGGCCAGTCTGACCCAAACCTGCTCCAGTGCCGAGCTACGTAAGAGCAATCATATATTTTAATCAATATCTACTTTATTAATTTTTAAGATAATCAGATTAATTTGAATTACCATAATTGCTTGATTATAAGACGACTCTGGTTATAAGATGACCCCCCAAAATCTGAATACTAATTTAGGAAAAAAAGCCTGAATATAAGACGACCCTATAGTAAAATGCTTTACTGGTAAATATGAATTCATGTAAACTATTTTATCATATTTAATAAAAGCTCTGATTGAGAAATGTTTATATCCTTTTATTTGCCAATCTGCCCCCCCAGTTACTGCACATCTGTCCCCAGGCTTGCCACTCTGTCCCAGAGTGCTTCTGAGTCCCCGGTGCGTAGTCCCCGGCTGTCAGAGATCACGGGGAACTCTGATCTTTGACAGCCTTGGAAGGTCTGCGCAATGGACGCAGACAACCCCTGCTGCTAACCGCAGCTTCTCCCAGCTGCCACGGAAGTTGTATACGCGATTAGCGTAGACCTCTACAAGCTGCCCGGACTACGCACCAGGGTCTGAGAAGCACCGGTAAGTTGGGGGGGCATAACACAGGAGGATCCAGGTCCCCTGCATCGCTGCGGGGGATCTGGATCTTAGTCTCATAGTCAAACCTATTTGAGATCTGATTATAAGACAACCCCAATTATAAGACGAGGGGTATTTTTCAGAGCATTTGCTCTGGAAAAAACCTCATCTTATAATGGAGCAAATACTGTAATAGGGAATTTATTTTATTATTACATTAGTAAATTGAGGTTAAGTATTTTTAGCGAGGTGGGAGCCATAAGGTGTAAGTTTAGATAGGGGACATTTTTTAATGTATTAATTTTATTTAAATGTATTAGTATAATTGTTTAGTGGACATTACCTAATAAGTATGTTTGTTTGGTTTACTTACCCATATTTAGTAAGTGTTGATTTTTAATAAATATAATGTTATATACTATTTGATGGATGAGCAGTTGGCCCTGGATTGTGTATCTTAGTCAGGGGTTAAAACAAAAATGTATGTTTAGTTAGGAATAAAGTTAGTTTAATAAGTTATGTAAGTTAAATGCTATCATATCTTGGGGGAGATTGTATTAATTTTATTTAGTAAGATTATTTAGTGGGTAACTGAGTCGGGGGCTGAGTAACATGGATGGGAAGTGCTTGCCCATGGTAGACCATCAATATGACACCCTCTTGTTAATTATGTCCAACTCTTGGACATTACTCTTGGTTAACTCTTGGTTAAATTGAAATATGAGACCACCATACTGCATCAAATGAGAAAAGAGTGCAGTAAATTGATTTCAAGTAAAAAAATGAAATGTAGACCCAGTAGCATTCCAAAAATGACACACATGTGTATTTGAGACATGGCTATATCTAGGGAATACCACTGAAAGAAAATTAAGGGTTTTTTTTTATTGTTTTTCCATATATTGATGAAGAAATCCTTCACAATGCAGTGAAAAATATTGTTTTTAAATATTTTTCATATTGTCTATAGACATGAGAATGGTTTCAGAAGGAATTTCCACTTGTAGTTTGTGTGGAAAAAGAGAAGGGAAAATTGCAGTTGAACAAAGGCTTAGCAGAAAATCTGAAACCTCTTGCATCATCAAGTGTAAACCATTGTAAAATATATATCATCCATAAGTGGTTAAACATGCAAGGGATATGCAAATGGCAATCCTCAATATGACAAGGCCAATGACTGATATAGCTTTCAGCGGGGATAATGGGCAGAGTGTATTGGCTCATTAGTTCTATATACACAGACAATGTAAAAAGTTATTCATTCAGGTCAAACTCGTCTGCAATCCCATTCAGCTCAGCAGAAGCATTTCTACAATCATTCAGATTCCCTTTTCAGCAGTTTAAGTCATTGTGTCCCTGTAAGCATATTTTACCTAACATTCACTTTAGAGAGCCATTTTCTTCTTTTATGTAGGGGTAGCACACATGTAACATCTGAATTGGGGTCCCTCATACTGAGGTTATAGTGAACACTTGTGGACAAAATTAACAATTTATAGCCATTTATTGGTTACTTGTATGTAGTCAGCATACTGTATTCAGCCAGCAGATTAATTTTAGAAGGGAGTTTTATCTAGTTACATATGCTTTAGGATCTAAATTAGTGGTAACATAGGTCATGTTCTACTTCCATGCCCTATATATCATATGACATATACTTTACTCTTTAAATTATGAACATAAGGCTTGCCTTAAACTTGTATTGAATATTTTCCCTCATTGTGGCAATAAGATTGTAGTAAATTTCAAGTCCCTCGCTATGTGTCCATGTGTGTGTGTACAGTATGTATGTATGTGTAAGGGGCAGAATAGGAATTAGAAGAATGAAAAATGTAAACGGCAGACAATCAAGAAAAAAGAGAAAGACAATGGGAAATTATGTCAAGAAGCTAGGTGCAAAAATGGGATGGGCAAAAAAGAATAGATCAGAGCGAAATAAAGGATGAAAGAGTCGAACTGAAGGAAAAAAGTACAGCAAGGAGAAAAAAAAGTACTTGCTAAAAGCAGGAAACACAAAAAAAGGGGTCCTTCATGAATAATTGCTCCAGAGCTCAAAAACATGTTTGAAAGAAACATTACACAAACTCTGCAAGGCACCAAGACAATATTCATATTAGCGGTAGAAAATCATCACAGCTGATTCAGTGATATCCTTGCTGGCACTCCATGCAATGCGAGTACCATATCCATTCCAGTCAAAAGCTGTGAAATCTCCACACTGTAGGGGATTACCCTCTGGAAAGAAGCCTCCTCCTCCAATGCAGTGCTGCAAGAGTAAACAAGAAGTCAACTCTTAGTATGTGTGGTGATGGTGAGAGATCATATCCTATATGAACAGCCCTGTCCTGTTTTTTATAAATGCACAGGTGGAGCTTATATCTGGATGATAGGAGTTTCAGATTTGCATCTGGTTTGTCTATTTGGGGGTTAATTTTAGAGTGCAGCCATACTTACATGTTCAGTATTACATCCAGTCACCTTCACCCCCGGACAAAGAGCTTGTGCAGCCTTTTCATTATTAATAACACGAAAGTGGATATATCCAGCAGTAAACTCATCTGGAGAGGGAATGGATGCTTAGTATAAACAGACCTATCAAGCACCTATAAAGATCAACCTCATTAATAATATATCTTCTTACTTTTTCCAAGCGGAGAGTAGTAGTTGGTCGTCTTTTCAGCATCTCCATAGTCGTATACAACTGGAACAGCAGGACCATTGTTGGTCAAGCAGTTTCCAACGTTGTATTTCACTGGATATTTCTGTTGAAAGATGATAGAAATGTTACTTTCTTGACGCTTTGATATTAGATAAAAATAGTCTCTAAAAATTAGTGCCTAAATAAATGAGGGTCCTTAACCATCATAGCTCAGAACCCATAAAGTGGATGTGGCTCATGTACTAACTCTTTGAAGACCAGGGCTTTTTTACACTACAGGACCAGAGCAATTTTCTTGGTTTTTTTTCTATGTCTCTCCTCTTTCTCATCTAGTGTAGCCACACACTTGATATTTGTTTCTGGAATTTTTAGTGATTTTTTAAACCCATAACCATATATGGGAAACAGTTAAATAAATGTACCGTATTTAAAAATAATATTCACACTTTTCCAGGTATATAAATAATACACTGCTAAATTGGGGAAAAAAGATATATTCCTTAGCATGCCTTGATCTGGAAACCACCACATTTGTTTAAAGTTTTATTTGTGCTCTGTAATTTTTTATGCACTGGAAAATGTGTTTTAATGTGATTACATCTATTTACCCCATAATAATATTTTTCCCTGAAAACAGTTTGCGGTGAGTTTTTGTAATGGCAAAGACAGGACTTTCTGGATTTGGGGGAAAGGTTTGTATTATGATAAAATCCCGCAGCCCTTAGTGTTACCTTGTAAAGCTGGAAGAGGTTCCCACCCTCATTGGTTAAGAAACCATTTTGTGTGCGATATCTCAACAGAGCTGCTTCTCTCCATTTTGAAAGTGGAGTCTCATTGGGCACATGCCACAAGCTCACGTCTTTGGCTGGAATGTCATAATAACCTGGATTCTGAAAGAGGGAGGTTTGAAACAGATCTCAAAGTCTGCAAAATAGGTTTATAAAGGATTTGACATGACACGTTATAAACAAAATAATCTGTTAATCTCTCCTAGTAGTGATATGTAGCAAAACACAGACCTGTAGGTGAGTGAGAACCTGGGTATTGAGATTTAAGTAAAAGTTCTGAGAACATGGCATGGACCATGAGATTATAGCGACTACTCTATAGCGAGAATCTATCTAGCCATGCATTGCAAGCAGAGTGATAATTTAACCATGTGACTAGACTAAAAATATTTAGAATACTTATATATATAACAAGTAAAACCCTTTAGAGTAATACATTAAACCTGAATATATTACTGCAGTACATAACTGATAACTGATAAAAGATAATTCTGTTATCTGCCCAGAGCCCTTAAGTGGTTTATACCTTGTAGTCATCACTGGTTGCTCCCACTGCTTCTCCAAAAGTGGCGTAGTTCGCCCAGTTTCCGTCTCCATTTGGGTAGTTAATCGAGTTCCCCTGCTGACTTGACCAACGATCTCCTACTGTGCATTTCCCATACAAATTGTTCTCATGGACACTGGCCACTAAGGTCCAACCTCCACCGTTGGTTGTCATGTCACAGAATGTATGATACAACTCATTGTTATTGGTGATGAGGGTGTATATCCCATCTGTGATAACAGGACATTAGATATTTTATTCCACAATAGAAAATGCTCTCTTCACCTACCAACTATCAGTCGCTTGGATTTTGTTTGTGTTCTCCAACATGATGGTGATAGGGTGTATGAACATATCACTAGCTGTGGATTCATGGAAACCAAAGCTCACACAATAATAATAGCATTTAGGAGAAATCAAATTGTGGTTTACCACAAACATATCATATTGACTGTTCATTATTAAAACTATATTATTGTTGCATATACAATTATGAAGTTGAACCAGACAATTGCTATAAAGCACAACTATAATTAATGCTTTTG
>VKOC01026880.1:0-17904 GCA_009364415.1 Spea multiplicata
CCGTGTCACCAGCCCCCCCACACGGTTCAGAGGAGTTTAGGATGTCTAGTCCGGTTCCTACAGAAATTCCGGAGAAAGATAAAAGGCCACCGGCTCCCAGGAAAGCTACTTCTAAATCCAAGCATGTGGCTTGTTCAGAGTGTGCTACTCCTCTCCCGGATGGTTGTCGTAAGAAAATGTGTAATTCATGCTCGGCGGAACAACTTGCTACTGAAAAGCAAAAAGATTTGCATTCCTTCCTGGGTTGGTTCCAGGAGAACTTGGCCCAGACCTTTGAAGCTTTTCAACTTTCTGCTGCTCATTCCCAGAAGAAAAGGAAGGAAAGTTCGCATAAACGCAAGAGGTCCAGATCATCATCTAGATCAGACCTTTCCTCCGGTGAAATCTCTCACTCATCTCTTTCTACTTCAAGTGATAGTTCAGAAGATGAGGTTTTTTTCCCTCCTCAGGAACTTCGTAAGTTTTTTAAGGAGGTTTTGCGTCTGTTACTAAAGGAGGATTCAGAGAAGGTTAAAGGTTTTCCGGTTCTTCCGAAATTAACAGAACGTATGGAAAGAGAATGGAAGCACCCGGGTAAAAGAGCCTTTATTTCAAAACAGTTCAGACAACTGTTTAAACTTCAAGGGGAAGACACATGGGATGATCCCCCTAAAGTGGACTTCCAAATTGCACAACTTTCCAAAAAGACGACCATTCCAATTGGAGGGGTGTCAGGTCTTAAAGACCCCATGGATAGAAGGGCAGAAACTTCGTGCAGGCGCATATTTCAGGCTGCAGGTTCGCAGTGTAAGGCTACGGTGGCCAGCGCGGCGGTGGCTAGAGCCCAGAATATTTGGATTCACGCCTTGGGAGAATGTCTCTCCGATGACTCAGATTCTGAGATTTCCAGACTCCTTAACAGGTTGAAGCTTTCCAATAGTTTTTTGTTGGATTCATCTCACGAATCTCTTAAATTATCGGCCAGAACTATGGGATTGTCCTCAGTGGCACGAAGAGCCCTGTGGTTACGATCCTGGACAGTGGATTCGGCATCCAAGGCCTCTTTATGTGATTTACCTTTTGAGAGGAAAAAGCTGTTTGGAGCTCCGCTAGAAGACCTGATCAGACAGATGTCGGATACCAAACGAGCTCTCCCTCAAGATAGAAGGATCAAATGGAATCGTAAATACCCTTATCGGAATGCCAGACCTTTCCAGTCTTCCCGCTCTCAGAATTTTCGTCGTCCCTACGGAGATAGGAAATTCCAAGAACGTCCTGGTAAGCAAGAAAAGAGGAAGTTCTGACAAAGTAGGAGGAAGATTGCTATGGTTCAGAGACGCCTGGGAGCAGACCACTCAAAATATTTGGATTCGGAAGATCATTGCGGAGGGATACAAAATCAAGTTTTTTCGACCTCCTTTGAGCCGCTTTCTCATCTCCTCATATCCTGCGGAAAGCAAAAATGTAGCCCTGTTTTCAGCATGCCTCACGCTGCTACGGAAAGGAGTCATAGAGAAGGTCCCAGTTCGTCACAGATTCCAGGGTGTCTACTCTCGTCTCTTTCTGGTTCCAAAGCCGGACGGTTCCTTCCGTCCGGTTTTGGATCTAAAGAGGGTCAACAGTTGTATACGCTATCAACATTTCCGTATGGAGAACATCAAATCGGTCACTCAGATTCTGCAAAGAGGAGACTTTATGGTTACACTGGATTTAAAAGACGCCTATCTTCATGTGCCTATGGCCGACGCGTCCAAAAAGTTCCTCAGGTTCTCGGTTCGAGTAAACAAGAGAATTTATCACTTTCAATTCACAGCCCTCCCATTCGGTCTTTCGTCGGCTCCAAGACTTTTTACCAAGATCCTGTGCCCTTTGACGGCAAGCCTAAGACTCCGGGGTGTCGCTATCGTACCATACTTGGACGACTGGCTCATCAAGGCCAACTCTACAAAAAAACTTCTGGCAGACTTGGACACCACGGTTCATTTTCTAGAACAACATGGCTGGATCATCAACAAGGAGAAATCCAATCTCCTTCCCTCCACCAGGATTCAGTTCCTGGGGTTGATGGTGGACTCAGTTTCCCAGTGCATCTTCCTCCCGCAATCAAAGATCAGGAAAATACGACAGGAAATTTCCTTTCTTCAAAGGAATCCTACCGGCTCTGTCAGAAGGGCTATGAGTGTCCTGGGTGTTCTTACAGCGTCCATCCTTGTGGTCCGTTGGGCAAAGTCTCAGCTGCGTCCCTTACAGTGGCAGATCCTTTCCAGCTGGTCAAGAAGGGAAGAAGACTTAGACGCAATCTTCACAATATCACGCCAAGTTCTATCTCAGCTGAACTGGTGGAAGAAATCAACCCATCTTTCCGGGGGTCTCTCGTTCCAACCCCGACATTGGATAACTCTAACCACGGATGCCTCCAGAATCGGCTGGGGGGCGCATTTAGGTTGCCTCTTCAGACAGGGAATTTGGTCTCCGGAAGATTCTCATCAGTCTTCAAATTACAGGGAATTAAAGGCAGTCCTTCTGGCCCTCATGGCTTTCAGGCCCCATGTGGAGGGTCGTTTTGTAAGAATCCAGTCGGACAACGCTATGACAGTGGCTTACATAAACAAGCAAGGAGGAACGCGAACACGAAAGCTTCAGGTTCTGTGCTCTGTTTTGATGAAGTGGTCCCAACAACATCTGCAGGACATCTCGGCAACCCACATCAGAGGCTGCTACAATCTTATTGCGGACGACCTCAGCCGGGCAAAGTGGTCTCAGACGGAGTGGTCCCTGACCGCGCAGACCTTCTCCATCTTGGTGGCAAGATTCGGCCTTCCAGAGATAGACTTGATGGCTACCAGGAAAAACAGGAAAGTGCCGGTTTTTGCATCCCTCAACAGGCTGGATTCTCCTCAGGTTCTGGACGGCCTTTCAATTCAATGGAATTTCCGTTTGGCCTACGTATTTCCTCCGGTGGCCTTGATCCCAAGAATTCTCCAAAAGATTTGCTCAGACAGGGCCAGGGTCTTGGCCATCATGCCTTGCTGGCCAAGTCGGAGTTGGTTTGCCCTTCTCAGACAACTTACCTTGGCATCCTGGGAACTTCCGACGTCGGAGCCTTTGTTGGACAACAGGGAGCTTCCTCCAGACCTCCTTCGGATGTTTCGGTTGACGGCCTGGCTTTTGCAAGGATGATTCTGCGGAACCAAGGTGTTGACGGTGACCTTTCTGATCTTCTGTTGAATTCTGTAAGACGCTCTACATCCAGGATATATTTTCGTGTTTGGAAAAAATTTCTTCTGTGGTGCTCTGCTCGAGGTTTGACTGTCTTCCCTCAGAATGTCAGCTCTATCCTGCAGTTCTTGCAAGATGGTTTAGATTCAGGCCTCAGCGTTTCTACCTTAAAGGGTCAGGTCTCGGCACTTAACCATTTTTTTCTTTCAGACTTGGCCTCTCACCTTCTGGTAAGACGTTTCTTTAAAGCCGCGACCATTCAGCGTCCCCCGTCAAGGTCTCCTTTTCCTACCTGGGATCTTACTCTCGTCCTGCAGGCTCTTTGTTCGGCTCCTTTCGAACCATTGGAGGAAGTTTCATTGAAGATCCTTTCCCTCAAGACGATTTTTTTGGTGGCAATTACTTCAGCCAAGAGAGTGGGGGAACTTCAAGCCCTCTCGTCTTCGGCAGATTTCACTGTTTTCCATCAGGACAAGGTTGTGTTGCATTTAAAACCCTTGTTTCTTCCGAAAGTCATCTCCAGGGCGAGTATCAATCAACCATTGGTTCTTCCCTCGTTTTTTCCGTCTCCTTCCTCCCCGGACGAATGTAAATGGCATTCCTTGGATGTTAAAAGGGCTTTGGACATATATCTCAAGCGTACTTCATCCTTCCGTACCACCGACCACCTTTTTGTCAATTTTTTTTGGTCATTCTGCTGGTAAGGCGGCTTCAAAGGCTACCATTTCTCGATGGCTTGTTGACACCATTCGTATGGCCTACCAGGCCAATGTCCCGTCAGGGCTCACTCCACTAGAGCCATGTCTGTTTCTTGGGCTGAAAAGGCTTCGGCTTCTCCTGAAGAGATCTGCAAGGCGGCTTCCTGGTCCTCGTTCAATACGTTTATACAACATTACCGGCTAGACGTCTTTTCCTCCTCTGCGGCGGATTTCGGGCGCAAGGTGCTTCGAGCTGTTGTCTCCTAGGCATTTTTCCCCCCCTTCTCCGGGATCTTGTTACATCCCACTTGTACTGCCACTGGATGACAGGAAAAATGGAAATTTTTTACTTACCGTAAATTCCTTTTTCCTTAGTCCAGTGGCAGTACAGATTTCCCTCCCTTCGTTGAGAATAAACTTTATTTTGCATCCATTTCTGTGTTTCTTGTTACTAACTGCCATCTTTGGAGAGGTGCCGGTTTTCATGGGTAAGGAGGAGGGGCTTCGGACATTTTAACTATTTATTCACTTTCAGATTCTACTTGTCCCGAGGAAGATTACTACCCACTTGTACTGCCACTGGACTAAGGAAAAAGGAATTTACGGTAAGTAAAAAATTTCCGTTTTCCCAAATGAAAATCGGGTTATACAAATAAACTAATGCAGATATAACTTTTATAATGACAGATTTATGACATTCTTTCTACAGAAAGCTTTTTGGATGCAAATTATTGCTCCTATTCAAGCAGGATGACAACTGAAGTGTGTAGGAGGGTGAGGTTGATGGAAATAAATGATGAGGAGGAGTCACTTTAAATGTATACACAGGAATAGCATTTCAGATAGTCTCTTATGTTTCAATCATTTTTTAAAAAAATAATTATACTAGTCAAAAAAAAATGGTTTTCTCTAAGGGAAAGTGCAGTTGCTATGTAGCCATAAATGCAGTAAGAATATAATTTTACATGGCTCTGGTTTATCCAGATTTAATCCTGAAAGCCTCACTAATCTAGTCTATATCTTTGTTTTTGATTTTATATAATTATAATCTTACATACAAAGATATCAACAAACCACCAACATGTAGTCTTCCAATTGAAGACCACCAACTTTTAACAGTCAGACATTTTTAACAGTCAGACTGCTTTTTGTGAAGATCCCCTCTGCTGGGATCCAACACACCTGTAAAGAACCCTCCCACCGAAAATAATAAGTAAGGGATGGATGGGTAGGGCACACCTGAGCTCTGCCTGAATGTCCAAAGTTAATGTCCTATGTTAACTGGAGCCAACCTCCTCTCCTGTATCCACCAATTCATATAGGTGTAAGGTCCTGGGTCCGTAGTCAGACGGTTACCATGACCCAGAGCGCCCAAAGATGGTGTTTAAGGAGTTATTGCGCAGTATCGGAGTTGGACAGGGCCTGGTGCAGGGTGACTGCACTCTCCAGGGTGTTGAGTACCTAGGGTGTTGAGTACCTAGGGTAGTGCAGCCACGTACCCTAACATAGCAGCGAATGTTGTCCAGTTCAAAACAAATTTAATAACCTGTAGGCACCCTAGAGCAGGTATGAGACATAGATCTACAAACGGATGTGCAGGATGCTGCAGGCTGGCAGTAGGAAAACTAAGCAGAGTACAGGAGAAACATAGCAATCAAGGGGGACAGAGCAAAGAACAGGGAGACGAGCAAGGAACATAGCCAGACAAGACATACGCGGTACAGGACACAACAGGGGACAGGGAACAAGGCAAGGAACACAGGGGATGGAGTAAGGAGCCGAAATCCTCAGACGCTTTTCCTTTAAGCAAGGATAGGATATCTTAAACTGGGAAATGTGGAGAGGAACCAAAATCCTCAGATGATACAGGGAAGAGAGGGAAAAGGTACATAAGAGACAGACAAACATGAATACAGGACTAGCCTAGGACTATAAGATAACGATTGGAGATTCCGTCACATCATATAGCCATAGTATGCTTATCCCACCACTATGCCAAAGTACTCCAATATACGCTGGGTCCTAACGCTAAACTCTACCTACAGAATTACTAAACAACTAAATATTGAATCTAAACCCACAACAGAGATCAAACCATACCTGAGACTGCAGACTGACAAACATAACAAATGGGTGGGGCACACCTTATAAAGGAAACCGAGCAGAACTGGAATCATGGAATCGGAGGTACAAGACAGAGCATAGGGAAATCCAGGAATGGATCACAGCAAAGGAAGAACTGTAGCAAGACAGGGAAACTAAAGACATGTAGCTCCGCAGCCAGGATGGGGCCTGACAATAGGCCTGACACCACTGCTGGCATAGTCCCATCCAAAGGATGCCTAAATACCAGACTCCCTAATTTGGGTCAAATAATGCTGCCCTTATTGCTTGTTTTTGGGCTCCAGGGCTCACCTAAACATTTGTTTGGTCTTTAAACCTCTCCTATCGCAAGATCTTTACATTGTGACTGAGCTCTTGTTGTGAATTACATTATGAAACATCTCGAGTATTTGTTTTGGACATTGTGTCTTGACAGAAGGCCAGTGACTGCCACAAGCCAACATTACACTGATTTGAAAGTGAGCCAAAATGCAAGCCAGAAATTGTTCATGCTTAAAGGTGGATTGTAATGGTCTTTTTTTCAGTTTATGGTGCATTAGACACAAAAATGTTTATTGTCTAAAATGTATAAGTACAATAGCTGTCTTGCAAGTCACAGGTGTACATCTGCTAATTAATGATCTGAAAACACAAAACAATTAGAATATGACAAGAAGTAGCAGAAATTACACCAATGGGTCAAACTAATCCAAATTCTGTATGTCTGAACAGGAAATGTGAACACTATTAATTTTCCACTTGATTAGTCATTGCCCAAAATCTAGTTTTAGGCAAAGTATTTCCTTTTTTTCCTTTTTTCCGAGTTGTATCACTTCACTTTGTGATCTCTAGAATTTCAAGTTTAGAAGCATGTGTTTTATGAACACAATTTAATTTGCAAACATATTGCCATTTCTACAGCAAACATTTTGAGATAAAGAAAGAGGAGCATCAGGGGAGGAAAGATGGATGGGAGGATCTGGGAGATACGCAGCTGCCTCTACTGAAATTGAGGAGCATATCACAGTATCTTTCTGGCACGTGAGTGACTGTGCAGTATTCCTAGTAAACGACAGATGAGGTCACATTGAAACCAATTGGTGTACGAGCAGCTAAACTGCTACTGGAAATGGGCAATACTTTTATATACCAATAATTCAGTAGAGGCACACAAGGAGGCCTCCAATAATTATGCAATGCATAGAGTGATATGCTTGGTGCACAATCCGACTTCCTTTTGCAGGCAACAAAGTTCCTCTTAGGGACAGCATGACATTTTCCCAGCTAGAGGGGTTTGTGTGCTTCTTGATTTGTTTTCCCTTTATTTAGTCTCTTCATATTCTTTGAGCAATAGGGTCTGGCAAACCCTGGTGGGGCTGATCGCACATATGAGTTATGAGAAAAACAGGGTAATAGAGCCATTGTGTGATCAGCTGCTAGGGATATAAAAATGATTAAAAAAACAAAAAACCTGAAGAATGTTAGTGGACCTCAAAACTCCCCTCTCTCGCTCTTTTAAGTTTATCCTCAGTCCCTCTACAATATTAATTGGACGCTCTGTAAAACAATAATTTTCTTGAAAAATCATGTACAATGTCCACCAATGTGTTTTTTTGGGGGTTTGGTTTTTTTAATAACATAGTTACACACGTGTGTGTGTGTGTGATATATATACCCACTTGCGTTACTCATGTACAAAGTAGAGTGTGTGTGTGTTTTTTTTCTGTGATACTATGAACAATACCATCTTAGTGTAATGGTGAGATTACCTTTAATAACGGCATAGTAAAAATAGAGCTCTTGTTGTAATAGCACTGGGTCATGTACAGAGCATAATCATGGTTTCAGTAGTTTAAAAGCTTTTGTAGTATTCTAAGAACATGGAGCTTTTAAAAAAAACAGTTTTACAGTGTGAGTTTTGACATTTGCAGAGAACATTTATTACGCATAGTGCATTTTGTACAGAGAATACATTTTTTTATATATTTTGATTTTAGTGTGTGTGTATATACATATATATACACTATAACATGCCTATTTTGCACTCTATTCTAAATTTTAATCCTTTTAAAGCAAATTCTTTTTTTGTAGCATCACCAATTAATATACAAAACCTTTAACGTTTTCTATGTCCAAAGGGCTTTTAGCACACTGTAGTGTCAATGTGGCATGAAAATAAATACACCGACAGAGGCATGGCGATAAAAGGCTAAATTGTTCATTGAACACTCTGGCAATTTATTTTAAGGTTAACAATCTATAATAAATTGTGGGGTCCATGGGAGTACTGACACATGTTTAGCCATCCGGGTTAACATTCCCTGCACGAAGGGGGCCAAGTTTGCCGCTCAGCAGGGGCCCTAAAAATTCCCCAAAGGTTTATTTGTGCCTTTGCAGAATCTGCTGGCTAGCTGTTACACTCGACTCAACATTTACAGTCATACATACATCGCCTAATTTAATTGGCTTAATGCCAATGTATGCAAGTACATTTATATGCAATTATAAAGAAAACGCCAATATAAAGGACATGCCATGTAGTAATGAAGGAATGTATACTTGTGTGCATTAGAGTCATTTATCTTTTAAAGGGCATAATATAACATGGGCAAAGACATTTAAGAAGGGGGGAAAAAACAGCCTGAAGGTAACTCGCACAAGCCCATTAGTGGCATCGACGCTAATTGAGAATGGAGTGGGGAATGCGGTGGCCAATCCAATTATTTTTATAGCTGATAGTGTGCAATGTAATGTTACAACATACAATAATTTCTACCACTTACATTTATTAAACTGCTAATTAAATGTTCCTTTTAATTGCCTAAGACATGGTCACATATTTGTTTAATGCTAATTTATGCCAAGAATGCTTGGACAAGATGATAGTCCCCGAACAGACTTGCATGCAGTTTATATTAAAAAAAAAAACAAAAACGTATTAATCAATTTACAGTTTGATCAGATTTCATTTTAAAGACATTTTATTACAAGGGTTGATGTGGGATCCACTTAGATATATCTATATAGATATATACGGACTTGCTTACATACCTTTTTCTTTTGGCGATATAAAGCTTACATGTTTTAGTACTCAGTTGTATTGTTTTATATAGCGCCATACAAATTCCGTAGCGCTGTACAATGGGTAGACGAGATGTAACAAGTGGTATATAAAATAACAGTTTGACTTACAGAAACAGGTGAGGAGAGCCCAGCTAAAATGAGTTTACTAATCTAGAGATTATACCTCATATATACTTTTGTGACTCACTAATATTCTACTATAGTAAAATTTATAGTCTATCTTTCTATTTTTTCCCCTGATTAGGCGAACAGGTTTACCGCCTTTCTTATTGTCTTCGACGGATACATTGTCTTCCGTTTTTTTCCTTTTTCAATACTTTCTTGTGTGCACATTTAATATAATGCGTCATTTACGTATTATATGTTTACATGTTCTTACAGTAATTTTGTTATCTTACATAATGGGTGGGGTGAACAAAAACAGTCTTATACAGTTGAAAAGTTTCTTCTAGACTTGTGCAGCAAGCAAGGTAGAGGATGAACTTTCTGTTTTTAGTTTTTTCCGTGTTCGGTTTCAGGCAAAGAATTTCGTTTTTTGAACGTTCGCCTTTGTTGATTTGATTACATTTAGGAGAGCCAGACTTGATTCTGCACTGCAGGACCACCAACAACAACATAAGACCAAAGGATACATACATCCAGCAGCGTGCTAGAGGACTTAATTTCTCCAAAAATGTAATTTTGATGAATTGATCCCACGGAGGAAGGTCATAAGGCAGCAGTAGTAGTGGGACGCTGGGAATACACTGGCAGATGCACGTATCCAGCCCCACTGTATAAGACACCAAATTTTCCCCAAAATTTGAAAACATATTTAAAAAATGGATCCCTCAGCGTAAGGAAGGTGATTGAGTCCCAACAGCAACAAAGGTAGGGCAGGCACCGGCAGACACATGAAGCTATTTGGGGAAAATTCATGACTGACGTACCCTCGATACACCGGCCAGGCATCCCAATCTATTTAACTACCCAATAATGACAAGACCAATAAAGGGGTTAAAAAGGCCACAGACTATTTATTTAACCTAATCATTGACACCCAATTTAAACAGAACAAGGCGCATTAACAGGGCAATGACTACCAAGAAACTGAACCACAATAAATAACAAAACTCAAAAATGCCATCAGGCCCAGTCCTACCCATCATCCCATTCAAGACCCACTCTGGCCTTAATGAACCTTAACAAAATTTTGTTCATTCGGGGACCCTCCTCGTTATTGGAGATTCGTGTGGCAAATTTCATTAAAAATGTAAACCTATTAAAGCTTTAAAGATCAGTGGGGCTAAATTAAAGGGGCTGTTCCACCTACCGTGCTGCATGTTACTAAATGCAGCCTATACCTATTGGCATAGAATATATAACTATTTAAGTAAAGTTAAAAGAAGAAACAGTTGTTACCTGTGAAAATAATACACCTCCTGTAAATCTACAACATATTAACATGATCAACATAAGTTAGTATACATAGACACGTTCATATTCTGCCAGCAATTTAACACTGTTACATGCTGAACATCACATTAAAAGCATCCGAGTAAGTGTTGTGTCAAAGTATCATCATTTTTCTGAATTCAAATGTTTGATAATGAACAAGTAAAACTGAACTTACAGAAGTCTTCTTGCTTTCGTAGGGGGGTTGGGTGGGGTGGGAACCTGCTATTTCCATTATTGTTGATGATCGGTGTAAAACGAAATTGACATAGTTCTTTTCAAATCTGTCACCTTCAGAGTACAAGTGAATGATGCGTGATTGAATAGAGAACTGTGAGACAATCAGCCTGTGATGTTCAGTCTATAAGAAACTAAACTGTTCACCTATCTTGTTCAATTACAGTTAAAAAAACTTCTTGCACTTCTTGATTATAGAGATTTTTTTTTTTTTGCCTAATCATTTACAGCTTCGACTTGCAGTGCAAAATATAATGTAAGCGCTTACTCTCTGTCCATTCAAGTAGAAGTAATCTTCATCGCTATATAATTTCCACGTATTCATATGAATCTAACAAAAGTGAATTGCTTTATCTCATAACACAACCCAAGAACTAGCGCTATATGAATGGCATGATGGGGATTGCTTCATCTTTGATATGGATTTATTTTTGTATCCTGTGTATACTCGGGTGCCAAATCATCTACATCTAAATATAGAAAAAGATTTGATGAGGTTACTTATACAAGTAAGGGGTGTGTGTGCCGGGAAAGATCAGTAGGCAGAGAGACCATAGAAAGAATAAAAAAAAAGATGGAAACAACAATAATAATAAAAAAACCATGATAAACAGTGGTGTCCTCAAGTTATAAGAGAAGCCTGCAAAGGGAATCTCCAACCATCTTGCAGAGAAATGAAACCTACTTTCAATTATAAAAAAACAAAAGGATAAAAAGTACCCAGTTGAACTATAAAGCAAACCCTCCTTGCTGCCTACCAACCCAGAAGTTAAAAAGGGGTCAAAAACCTTTGCATGTGAGGTATTACTGTACTTGATGGATGTTGTTTTTACATTAATTGTTTTTTTTTTTCCAGCAGAGATACCCGGCCTATGAATTAAACACTAAGCCAAATGTAATTGGATGCCCAAAAGTGTCGGAACACTAAACCGTGCCAAAAAAGGGAATAGTTGTTACATATGGTTAAAATATCAAAACAAATTTCAGGCCTTTAGTGTACTTATACCCTTTAGTAATGAATGGGATTAAATAGGCACCTTTTCAAAAATGTAACGCAAATGATGTATCAGGATTTTGGAATGTTCCATGCACCTAATTGTAAACCCATGCAGATACTTGAAAAGAAACATAACATTTAAGAAAGACAGTCAATACATTTTGAGCCCGTACATGTACGGGCTTTGTCATTAAGGGGTTAAAGCACCTGCTACCTAGGGAAAAAAACAAAAAAACTCTTGTGGCCCAGAATTTTGTTAAGTTGGTTAAGCAACGAACAAGGTAATATCAAATTAAGGTTTTGGTTAGCTTTTTGATAATGCCCCAATTTACAGTAAATGGCACATACACTTGGAGAATATGTGTACCGCTGCAGTATTTGACTGATTTATGGTTTGAAATGTCCACATTTATTCTAGTCTATTATGAGGCTATTACTTTGCATACATATTGGCAGATATATATGTGAAATGGTACTCGCTTTATCCTGGGAATCATACCAGTGCCACAACTGCTCTGAAATCCGGCACTAGCAATATTGCAGATATCGCCTGTCTGAAAGATCAGCTGAAGGCAAGCCATATTCTGTATGATAAGAAGATTTTCTTATATCCTATTGCTTCCATTGCTGTCACTGAGAATTAATAGGAGATAACTGTCATATTTGCTTTACTGCAATGTATACTCCGATATGACAACAATAGTTGCCCGAGAACATTTCATACAATTCTACCAAATCCAATTCAGGAGCATACACAGCCAACAGAAATATGTCATTGCGTGTCAAAATAATACCAGGAATACAAATAAATTCTATAAATATTTTACTTAATACACATAATTATAGTTGTTTTAGGATATTTATTTATTTTCAGTAGCCGTGCCTGATTGATAACCTGGTTCATTATGTGGACAGATGTATTATAGTAGGGGTTGAAGTTTAATGATTATCTTTCCCAAATCCAGCATTCATGCTACATCTGTCATGTCACAAATGTGGGTTTAGCATGCAAAACGTGGCACCAAACACGTGAGTGTGATATTTGAACCGGTTGCGAAATGAGTCGATCTGGTTTTATTACCAAGATTTAAAAAAAAATTGCATAAAAAGCCTCTGAATTTGGGTTTTTACTTGTTAGTAATAAAATTGCACAGAACATGCAAGATTGTTTATTTACATTTGTATTTGTCCTACATATCCTGAAGAAAAACTATAAACTATATGGAAAAAGAGAAACATTGTAACATTTCCATTTTTTTATGTACTAAATAGCCCTGGTTGTGAATGGGTTGAAATATGTGCTTTCTCAAAAGATAAACCAAACATGTCGATAAGTGGAACAGCCTCCCAGCAGTCGCTAGAAGTTAATACAGTAAGGCTTCATCCTTTTTCCTTTGCTCCGTCACTCTTTCTCTCCATTAAGGTTCATGCTATCTGCCTATTTAATCCCATCTCTCTACGCATTGCTGTTGTGTACTCTCCATCTGGTGGGCCGCTGGCTGACGGCTCCGCACAAATACCTGATCTGCCACTCCAGCAGCAGATTTGGCGCAGCAGTGTGCAGCCAGTGGCTACATATGCCCTGCCGCATGCTACATGAGCATAAAAACATACTTTCCATATGTTTCACCACCAATTCAATATTATGGTTGTTTGACCTACAATCCTTTCTTACCTCTTTGTAATGCATTTCTCACACCTGCCTAATCGTCTTAAGGGAGACTACTACTTCCTAAGAACACTGCTTATATAGGCATGGTTTTAAAGGCTTATGAGTCCTCTTTCATTCCTTCCTATGTCTTAACAATTTTCTTTAGCTTTACACTGTCCTCTGAACCAATTGCACGTCTACTAAGCATTTGATTTATCTAGGTTTTTGCTTTAGAGATAAGTGCTTAAGAGTTATGCTTTCCCCAAACTGTTCAAATCTGAATTCTGGCAGTACTGTTTGGTTATTTCATGTATTGTTTTCAGACTGATGAGATACTATATTGAGCCTG
Organism: Spea multiplicata; assembly: GCA_009364415.1. Lineage (NCBI taxonomy): Eukaryota > Metazoa > Chordata > Amphibia > Anura > Pelobatidae > Spea > Spea multiplicata. Next base: position 13,752 of record VKOC01026880.1, read on the forward strand.
TTGCTCACCATTGGTTTACATTACATCCCTATACTTAAAAGAACATACATAGAAAGCCTCGAAGATAAATGATATGTGCCCATAAATATTGACTTCAAGATAAGTTATGTAAATATATTTGACAATAAGTACACAATGACGCTTGAGGACCATAATTGCACCGTGATTATTTACATTGTAAATGATGTATGATGAGTCTGTATAGTTATAGCTCCCTACTGTATCATAGGCAGCCGTGAAGTCAATAAGGTCCCGCAGTTCATTTCCCAGAAGGCAGAAATTGCCAGATGCTAGCACATCACCTGCAATTCACCAAGAGTATAACATGGAAGGGTGATGGAGTTTCAATATGTCCCCTTCCATTGTTTTCCAAAACTCCAAACATCGTAATCATTCTTCCAAATAGATATGCCAGCTAAATCTGGAAAAGTGAGAGGATTGTGTTTGATTCATGTTTTTTCAGATTAATCATGCAATTCAGAAATTAAACCCAATCCTCTTCAAAACTAATGCATAGTGTTTGTCATATGTTGAAGTAACTGCTCTCTGTAATGTCTTGGCATATGCATGGTCTTAGGGTTTAAATTGACAATAACGTCTTTTGTATGATCTCATATTTATTTGCAGCTGTCAGAAGAGAAATATTTGATAACACTTTCGAGCGATGTTAACCAAATGTGGCCATGGTGGCCTCACTCTGCAAGTGCGTGATGTCCTCCTGACCATGAAAGGCAAATATTCTATCATAGGGTTGTGGCCAGGGTGTAGAGTGCCCATGTGCCTTAGATTCTCTTGGTGATTTCATTTTGGGACCATGTATAAAATCCTTCTAAAGCTAGTTGTGCGGAGCAAGCCTGTGTGTACATTAGCATATAATTGTTCTCAGTTGAGAATCGCTGTACTTCAAGCACTGTAAACTAGGGCTAGCAAAGAGTTCAGTCTCTGCCGGGATGGTGCAGTGAAGAACTGTTTGCCAGGAGGAGCTGACTGGGGCAGGTCAAAAGTTCTGGTGTCTTCTGGTTTTCTTTGGTTTTTATACTTCCATAATTACATAACAACCATCGATTTTATTTTGTTAAAATACAACTGTCTTCATGTATAGCTTAGAGGGACAGTATCTATTAACAAAATGAAAGGCCTATTTCAAATGTACATAAGGCGCAGTTACAACCTGTCCAGTATATCAAAGGTGTATTTACCAGCATCTGGTGTGTGGGCCATGGAATATGCAGCAATGTGTGACATTACAACCATGCTCCACTAAAGTAACGCCAGTTCTGGGAAAAGAGAAAGCGAGCCGGCTAACGTATGTTCCAATAAGGTCAAAACATGTTGGCAATTGCATCGTCACAGACCTTCGTCTTTTTTACAGCACAGTTGGCTGGTCTAGTCCAATGGGATGGTTCAAAAGTATGGCATGGGGTGTTGGTGTATCTTTTTCCATGATTTATATTTTTACTCCTTTCATATATATTTTTATGTATAAGTTTTGTGTGTTCTCTAAAATGTAGTTCAAGACTGATTTTATTTTATATATATATATTATATAATTTTTAAGAATCACCTCAACGCAGATATCAATCACTATTTAGACTCTATCCCTTGGAAACCTTTCTGATTATCTAATCATGGCCATATGACATGAGGTTTGAAAATGTATGATTAGTTGCAGGCCATGGGATTGGAGACAGCGGGTTCAAATGTAAACAAGCTTAACAGTAGATCATTTTGTATTATACCAACGCTGTTTTATTGGCATGATAGATATTTCTATCCTGTGAAAAATCTCTAGTGAGAAAATTCTCAATTTTGTTTTAAAATGTCAGCGGGAATAATTATCTGTTACAATACATATATGGTTCCCTCATGCTATGCATAAAAATCTCTAGCGATATCTTTTAATGAAGCCAAAGCAAAAATATACTATATTATATTAACCTGAATAGTACAGTAGACAGCAGGGTGATCCACTAACTAAATTAGTTTTTGTTTCTGATATACCGTTGTCCAGTTCCTGGCTGTGTTATTTGAGGAGGTAGAGAGGCTTAGAGCATTATGGCTGATCTCTCAAGTGTCTCTTCCTAGAAGGCACAGTCTCTGCATTAGGACCGAAGTCCCTCTATGCTTCTTTATCAAATGGCTGTTGCATTCGGACACAGTTACATAAAATGTCTCCATAAAGCCTTGGTGCTCCCCAGAGAAGGTGCACATTTAGTAGTATGTTTTATTTTTTCTTGTGAACTAAACCTTTATTGCAGTTTTTGCAATAAAAGTTTCATTGAACAAGGCATGTGTCCATAACAATTAAGAATAGGGATATGGAAAACTAAGTACATAGTGAGAGAGAGACTGTTTGTCGGGGCCTACTAACACCCATGGCAAAGGACCACCATCTGTAACATGATATCACCTTAATTCAGTAATTGGCATATCAAGAGTGGGCAGTTGGGACGCACCTGTTCCGCTAGGTAGGCGTCCAGGCATTAAGTGAAATTTAAACATGTCTCTCAGACAACAAGGGGGGGGAGAAAGAGCAGCGGGGGAGAGCAGATGCATAAGGAAAATTGAAGAGATAATAACCTATCGCAACTCTCCTCTACCCCCTTCTATCTCCTTTATCCCTTCTATATCCCTTTCGATCTTTCTTTGATCCCCTTCTCATTATCTCTCATCCTCTCTATTTATCTCCTTTCTATTTATCCTCTTTGTCTTTATCTCTTTCCTTTGTCTTTATCTCTTCCCTTTGTCTTTATCTTCCTTTCTATATCTCCCATTTTTCTTTTTTCCATTTATCGCTCCTCCTATTTTTCTTTACCTCACCCTTTTCCTATATCTTCCCTTTCTGTATATCTCCTCTCTATCGCTCTTCCTTTTGCTTTTTCCCTTTTTCCTTTCTTTCCCCCTATTCCCCTTTGTTCCACTCTCTCATTATGTTGTCTCTCATGTCTGCCATTTTTCTACCTCTCCTCCTATTTGACTTTCTCTCTCTATCTTCCTTCTCATTATCCCTCCCCATATCATTACACACTCACGCTAACACATATGCACACATACTCACTAATGCACACATACATATCCATGCTCACACAAGCACATACATGCAAGCTCACAAAGACTAATATATCCACCTCACCTCTTTCCCTTCTTCCTCCTTCCCTTACTCACCTTTAGCTCGGCTGTAGACTTAATTTGCTGCTCACACACACTGTGCAAACAGCCTCACAATTAACTGCAGGTTCGGACCAATTCTGGACTGGCCCAATGGGCAATGGTGGCAACCCCCTGGTGAGTGGAACAGCCCTATGTCTCCCCAGCGTACATCACTGGTGCTGAATGCCAGGATATGATGCAGGATATGATGTTATATTCCAGCGCTCGGAACCCCCTACCCCATAAAGCCACCAATAAAGTATATGCACTAAACTGAAGGTTTAGCAAATGAATTAAACATTTGAGTTCCTATACCTTCCTATAGATTATGAAGAGCCAACCCTTAATGAGACTTTGCCCTACCTTTACCTAAAGCTACTACCTGAAAGCGAAATGAAATGTGTCGTTGGAAGTTTAGATACACAGATGACTTTTCTCCACATTAAGTATGCATTTCTACAGGGTGTATTCACCCATATTTGATGAAGGTGCTGAGTGAGGCTAAGGTAGATGACGCCACATTAAAGCCAGGACCTTACAGCAGATAAGAACCATTCATCTTATTTAGTCATTTAGCCATGTTTTGATGTTGTAACAACTTCAAACCTCATTTGGTTTTTGGTCTTATATTCAAGATATAGCCATATGCTTACCTGATGCGCATTAACTTTGCTTTTGATACTGGAATTCTTAGAAAACAGAGATAAAAAAAAACAGATGTCCAACCTACATAAGGGTTGCAGACCTTGGCCTACCAAGCTAGCTTGTATTAACCATGTTCTCTTATTGCTCATTTTTGCTCCCAGTACACACACATACTGAACATTTTTTATTGTTGACCTAGAGAGGCTAGGATGTGTATATGCAATATGCACTACAAACAATCTGGTCCTATTATATAGTTTTTTTAAATGGATATGTAGATCTTGGTCAAAATGGAGTGACTTAAAAGTAACTTTCTTTTTGAAAAAGCCAAAATTATTTGTTTCATGTATAGTAGAGG
>VKOC01026881.1:0-22367 GCA_009364415.1 Spea multiplicata
AGGGTGTTACTGTTGTGGTAGTGGATAGAGTGCAGGGTGTTACTGTTGTGGTAGTGGATACAGTGTGGGGAGTTGCTGCTATGGTAGTGGATACAGTGCTGAGTCTCACCTCCGGTGTGGTTGAAGCGGCTCATTGCTGTCCTCACATTGTGTTTAGATACAGCCTCGTCGCCTTTGCCGTTCAGTGTCTGTCTCTCCCAGTATTCCGGTCCCTCTTTCTCCATCCACCGAGCGACAGGGACAGCCCGGCCGCGGTCACTGTTATAATTCACTATCTGGATTCCGTCCACATACCCGACTTCAGTATACTCCGGCAGCCCGTATCCCGGAGCCGAGACCGCGGTGAGATAATACTGGAGAGAGTGACCTGAGACAGACAGACACGTCAGAGACACACTGACCCGCAGAGCTCACACTCTATACACATTCTGTATGCCGGGGACCCCTCCCCATTATACTCACCACAATACACCCCGGACACCCCCACAATGAGCAGCAGGGGCCACATCTTTACCCCCCTGTATGCGGACATATCGGGGCCCCGGAGCGGGAATAACACAGACTGATCCCGAACTAACAGCCCGAGTCAACCGGAAACCCCCTGTGAGTCAGGAGCTCTGCGCTGATTGGCTGCAGCAGGAACCTCTGACCAATAGGAAATTAAATTCTCTGCGCATCAACAGTTACCGGGCAGAGGGAAGCGCTGAAGGTTGTGAGAGCGGAGAAATTGAAAGTGAAAGTCATTTCCGGCGGGGCTGTTATTAATATTCTGGATTTTAAACCCAGGTTTATTGGAGTGACGTCATCAGCCATATTACTGACCAGCGCAGGGAAAGCGTGTCCTGCAGGGTGTGTGGGGGGGGTATGAGGTGAGGTTAGAGGCGTGCATACCTCCCAAGTGTCCCGTCTTTTGTAGGACAGCCCTGACTTTCGGAAGGAGGGGGTGTATAAGTGAGCGTGAATGTTTTTGTTAACATGAATCTGTGTGTGAAAGCGTTTGTATGCACGAGTTTGTATGTGTAAATATTTGTGTGTGCGCATGTACGTGTAAGTGGTGTGAGATGGAGTGTGTGTTAGCATGAGTGTGTTTATGTGTCAGCTGTTGGATGGCATTGTGGGAGATGTTGTTGGCTGAAGCTGTGGGGCCCTGTGCCTTCTTTTTATGCCCCTGGGATATCTCCCTGATCCTGGCCTCCTCTACAGAGTAATATAAATAATGGCTGGGAAGGGCGACCGGATCAGCCGTGTTTCCCAGGGATCATTGCGTTTTCTCATATTGTGGACACACAGAGCTGACCCCGCCTCCTGCCACACCCCCAACACTGAAAAAGAAAACCGTGGAGCTCTGCTGAGTGCTGCTACTGGGGAGGAATAAACTGATAAAATTCAATAAAAAAGAAAAAAAAATACGATGTCCCTAGAGGGCCAAAGACATGACACCAGTCCCACGGGACTGCAATCGCGGGGTCTGTGTGACATCAGTGATGCCTGTAAACACCATCTGTGTCCCCGTTCTCTGCCTCCCTCCTTGAGCTGGAGAGAGCCAGAAAACAGCAGTTCCCTGGGGCCCAAGATCTATATATATATAGTTTTTTTTGTTATCCGACCCTAAGTGGTTAATTATTTTAATATATACTATTCTGTTATAAACTATTTTGTAGTGGTGAGGAACACAGCGTTTAGGGATCTAGGTTTAGACATTAGGCGGCGGTCTAAAAAACTTTTGGAAAATAATTAGATTGGAAGATCAATACGAAAAATTGGTCGCGTTTTCCAAATCAGCGATATAAATTAATCTGCGGACAACGATTGAACACCTGAGGCCAACAACAACAACAACCAACCATTTTTTTATGGGGGCTGGCTCCACTTTCCACTGACAAAACTTCTTTTAAATTATATATATATAGAAATATAAATATAGACACGCGATATGAAGTCAATAGGCTTCTTCGGGAGAAATACCATCTATTGCCCAGCTTGAAGAACGACAGATTGCCCCATTCTTCATAGAATCCTTCTCCAGCTCAGCAGCTACAAGTGAATCCGTCCTATTATCCCTTTTGGGGACTAAACCGGGATATTGCAAGTTTGAATATTTTTATCATGACAGTAACCTGTATATATAATATATGGACAAAAGTATTGGGACACCTGACCATTACATCAACACTTTGATGACATCACATTCTAAATACAGAGACATTAATATGAAGTCATCCCCCCTTTGCAGCTATAGCGGCTTCCGCTCTTCTGGGAAGGATTTCCACAAGATTTTGGGGAGTTTCTGTGGGATTTTTTGAATTAGCATTGCAGCCGCCGGGGCTCGTGCCGGTGTTTGTCTTACATAATGAAGCGAGATGCCGCCTTCCATTGATAATCACTCTTCATTGTAAATAAGCGTCTCATTATTTATCAGACCACTGGGGTCTTAACCCCTATTGTGTGACGAGATTCCCCTCCCCCCGTCTCCATGTGCAAATGGGGTTAATGCATTTAAACTATAAATACACTAAAAATAATAAACTATAGATATACATTTCTTGTTTTAAACTTATTCAATCATATTTGGTTTGTGTAAATTATTTTGTGTACTGTTACGGCCATTTAATATTCCCTTTCCACTGAACATGAGCTAAACACTAATAAAAATCAAGTGGCGAGAGAGTGGCAGGTAAGTGGAACAGCCTCCCAGCAGAAGTGGTAGAGGGTAATTCAGTGAGGGTATTAAACATCCATGGGATAGGCAAATGGCTCCCGAATCTAAGACGAGACCAAACAAAATCCCATTTTATAAACACGTGATGTTGTAGAATTTTAGCGCTACGGAATATGATGGCGCTATATTAAACAATAAAAAACAATAAATTATTTTAAGGTTTCCCAATAAAGTGGCCGATTGTATTTTTGAAAAGGTAATTTTAAAGCATTTTAAACCAACTACCCTGCAATGCTTAAATAGTTAATGGGAATATTATATACATCCTTAACATTTGCTATAGATGCCTCCTTTAACCCTTTATCATACAGAGCAGCAATATTCACTATATTCTTCCATAAAGCCAAGAAAAAGTGGGGAACCTAAGATATCAGCACATTTTAGACTAAAGCCTATATAATGAGTTTTTTCCCTTAAATAAATCGTATATATATTCCATGGAACTAAATAATAAAGCGGATAGAGTCCAAAAGTCTTTATTTGACATTGATACATTTTATTGGGGCTAACACGAAACAAAGATGTATGAATAGAGTTTTTATATGAAAAAATAAAAAAAAAAAAACAAAAAGAAAGCTAAAGAGTAATTGCCAATGAATTTTGGCAATTATTGTAGTTTTAAAAGGAAAATTAAGTGAAACAAACACTACATTCTCTTTAACCGTGCACAAAAAAATAACAAAAAATAAATTAGCTGAAAAGAGAAAAAGTGGGCACCGGTACTATCAACGCAGGTATCTTTTTGTTTGCCGATAAGCGCACATGTGCAGTCAAGGAAAGATAAACCACAGCAAAGCACGTTTAACCCTCTCAATGCTGACATTCTATAAACTTCAATAAACATGAATCAGAACAGATACTTGTCAGTTGGCCAAATTCCTTCCGGGAACTGCGCCAACTCATTAATTGGCCCCTTATGAATTACTGTTGAGCTGGCACAGTTCCAAAAATAATATGTTATTATATGTCCTTATTTTAAGGATGTTGTATATGTTGTTTTCGGGGGGGTTAATCGATAAAGAGATTGTTTAATGCAGTCACTTTTATATTATATTACTAGTAATTAAGTTTTGTGGGGATTTTTTCCCGCTTTAGAGGTTTTTAGAGCCAGGGGAGGTTTTATAGTTATCAAGTTGAATAGATCTGCCTGCCTTGTCTATATATTAATTATATTAACAATGTTTTTGGGTATTTAAGCACAAAATACATCACAAAAGTGAATGTTTTTGAGAAGCCGGTCACATTATCATATTGGATTGTACTTGCGTCGCAGTCATTCTTGGCTGTGTTTGTCTTGCATAAGAAAGGAGAAATTTACATAAGAAACCACGGGGGCCACTTTGTCCGGAGACCCCCAGTCTGAGCTGACTCCGTGTGCAAATGGCGGGGGGGTCTTCAGAGCCAGATTCTAGTCAGGGATAAATCCAGTAGATATTTGTTTCAGATAGGATTATATGTTAATTTACCTTCCGTGTGTAAATTGCATTTTTGATTTTTTTCATGAAAATTTTTGCTATATCAGAATTCTGATTTTCGTATGAAATGTTTATTTGTGATGCTTAATAGCAATCAGATGGCATATTAAATATAGAAATAATAGGACACTGATTTTTATAGTTAAACATATTTTTAAATCCTTAGCTTAGTAAACATATTCGTCGAACACCAATTAGAAACATAGACTTTGCCCATTCATCCTGCTGTAACGACTCAAACCTTAATCAGTCGTTGGTCTCGTCTTAGATTTCGGAGCCATATGCCTATTCCGTGCGTGTTTAAACTCCCCTCACTTTATTAGCCTCTACCACCTCTGCCGGGAGGCTATTTCAAACTCTTTGGGTGGTTTCCAAAGTAAAACTTAAAAGTGGAACCATTTAATACCTGCTGCTGGAACAATCAAAATAACACCTAAACTGGTCCTTAGATATATTTAAAAAAGATTTCATACATTTATCTAAGTAATATAATGTATAAGTAATTCTACATTATTTGGTGAATATTTACATTTTCAAACAGAAAACACCCCCCCTCACGTAATCAGGATTACAATAAGCCCTCCCAAAACACCTTTCACTTCATTAGGCCATATATCAGCCAATCATTTAACAGGAGGTGTGGCTTTGAGGAGGGGACTAGTAATAAATACCCAGGTAGCCCTGCTAGTTCCATATCCCCTTTGGTGGACACAGGGTGGTCCACCATACCACTCTGCAACCATCGTCTGACCACCCAGAGAATTCCAAGTAAGTTGCTTATTTTATAACTGTTATATTTATGTTTGCATATTGATCTGTGATGCCTGTAGTTTAGTTTAAGGATTATTTTTAAGAAAAAAAAAAAATTAGTTTAATTAAATGTAATATTTTATATATTATATTGTAAGAAATTTCCTCACAGTTATTGAAAAATTTTTTTTTTTGGGTGTGAAAAGTTCCTGGACATTTGCTTTTTTTTTCTTCTTTTTTCCACAGCTATGGCGAAACGGCCTAAAACGCCCAACCCCAAGAACATTGATCCCCCTTTCCCCATCGCCCGGAAGATCCTCACGTACACCTTCGCTCTTGTAGTGTTGGCCTCCGTAACGGCAGCCTACGTGGTGGAATATGAACTCATCCAAGACTCGACTCTTCTAATATCAGTCGGACTGTATGGGATTCTCATGGTTCTCTTCCTGCTCTTCCAGAGCCTCTTTGCTTACCTAGAGTTCTGCAAAATCAAGAAGAGTAAACTGGCTTGTAGCTTTCAAAAGACCGTTGGCCTCACCATCGCCGGATACCAAGAAGACCCTGATTACCTCCGCCAGTGTCTGGAGTCTTGCAAATTTGTAAAGTATCCCAAAGAGAAGCTCAAGGTCATTCTCGTTGTGGATGGAAATTCGGAGGATGATGCCTACATGATGGACATGTTTAAGGACGTGTTCCACGACGAGGACGTCGGCACGTTTGTGTGGGAAGAGAATTATCACTCTCGCAAACAGAACCCAGAGGGTGAAGATTCGGTTCCTCTGCAGGAGAACGAGGGAAGCACCATAGTGAAGAACCTCATCCAGAGTAAAAGATGCGTGTGTATAATGCAGAAGTGGGGAGGCAAGAGAGAGGTTATGTACACGGCATTTAAAGCCCTGGAGCACAGCGTGGACTACGTACAAGTAAGTGTTTCGTACCACGTGTCTGATTTACATATTAATAATGTGGACACTTTGACCAAAAATTCTAACTTTGCTTACGATACATTATTTCAGAGTAGAAAGTCTTCATGGGCGTTTTCTGGGATGATGTGAGGGTTCACTCAGTATACAATCAATCTATAGGGTTACTGAAACGTTTAAATATATTTAACATGTATATAACTTGTGGAAATATATTTTATAGGTATGTTTGTAATAGAAAAACATATTTAACAAGCTTTTCTTTCCTTGTAGGTCTGTGACTCGGACACCAAACTAGATGAGTTGGCCACCATGGAGATGGTGAAGGTCTTGGAGGCAAATGAAATGTACGGGGCGGTTGGGGGAGATGTCCGAATCCTTAACACGTACGATTCATTCATCAGCTTCATGAGCAATCTAAGATACTGGATGGCCTTCAATGTGGAGAGAGCCTGTCAGTCTTACTTTGACTGCGTGTCATGCATCAGTGGCCCACTGGGTACGTAGTGAACCTTCAAGGTGTTGGTTATTTCTGGAACTAATGGACTGATATACCAAATACCTATAATTTTATACTAATACTCTGCATTCTAACAGGTATGTACAGGAATGATGTTCTTCAGACATTCTTGGAAGATTGGTATGGTCAAAAGTTCCTTGGTACGGAGTGCACACTAGGAGATGACCGTCACCTCACCAACCGGGTACTCAGTTTGGGTTATGGCACAAAGTAAGTTCTACCTAAATCAGTTATTTTAACCTACAGATTCTTTTGCATTAAGCAAGTCTTTACACTTTTTCACTCTCTTAACCGTTCTTTTTTGTTCTTTCAGGTACACGTCTAAATCCCGTGCCTATTCCGAGACTCCCTCCCTGTACTTGCGGTGGCTCAATCAGCAGACCCGCTGGACCAAGTCCTATTACAGGGAGTGGCTGTACAATGCTCAGTACTGGTATAAACACCACTTATGGATGACATATGAGTCAGTGGTCACTATGGTCTTTCCATTCTACGTGACCATCACCGTGATCCGCCTGTTTTACGCCGGCAGCTTGTGGAACATACTTTGGCTCCTCCTGTGTATTCAAATTATCGCCCTCATCAAATCCCTGTACGCCAGCTGGCTCCGAGGTAATATAGTCATGGTGCTCATGTCGCTCTACTCCATACTGTACTTGAGCGGGTTGTTGCCCACCAAATATTTTGCTATTTTGACCATCAACAAAACCAGCTGGGGGACCTCTGGACGCAAGAAGATTGTGGGGAATTTCATGCCCCTGCTGCCCCTGTCCATATGGGCAATTATTTTGGGTGCAGGCTTAGGTTATGGGATCTACAGAGATTCAGAGAAGGACTGGACCACCCCCCATCAGCAGCAGGAGCTCCTGTATCTGATTTATGGGTCAGTGGGGTACATGGCTTATTGGGGTGTGATGACCCTCATTTACTGGGTCTGGATCAGGAAATGCTGCAGGAGGAGCTCACCGGAAGCTCGCGATCCAGAACAAGGTGGATCCAACGAACCGGAGGCTGCCAGCAACGTTTAAAAGACTGATTTTTTTTTTTTTTTTTTTTATATGTATATTTTTATAGATGCTTTCATTTTAATATCTAGGTAGACTTTAACTTTCGGAATTGAAACTTTTTTTTTTATATAAAAAATTGGCATAGCTTACAATGTTTCACAACATTATGGAAGTGGCTATTAATTGTAAACCCAAATATGTAAGATTTAATTTTTTTTTTATTATAAAATTCTAATGTTGCATATTTTCTCCATTTTGTTAAAACACTTTCATTATAATATATATGTTGTGTGAACTTGTGACTTTATTTTTTTGTTTTATGGTATTTTGTTTTTAATAAACATTTTATATACCTTATTTTGACATCACTCTCTTAATCCAGCTCCCGTAGATGCCGATTCCTATGGTCGGTCATCGGCCCCTAAGTTAGTTACCTCACACAATTTACGGTATTTTCAGTCTTCGCTTTTCTGCTGCTTTACTCTCTACCTTTATGCCTGCTATTTAATTTCTCCGTGTGTGTAATCGGTAGCCTACCTAAAGGGGGGAGCGCCTACCCGGGTGACACTCGTCCCGGGGTGCCTGGAGGCCGCCGCTCACTGTATGAGGAAACTTTTTCCCGCGCAGTGGGAGCAGGAGCCTGGGCGGGAAAAGAGTTTCCTCATACAGTGCGCGGCTGCAACAGCAGTAAGCTGCGGCTCCGCGTTAGGTCTGCGTAGGGCTGCATAGACGTATTCACGGACCCCTGGTGATGCTGAGCTGGACCAGTGAAATTTGCAAGACGGGTAAGGGGGAGCGGGTGAATGAATGTGAGTGAGTGAGTGGGTGGATGAATGAAAGTTGGTAGTGAGTTAGTTAGTGTTTAGGGGGCATAAATGGTAAAGGCAGGCTGATATGGGGGGTGTCTGTGTGTCCCATTAAACTGTATGAGCTGCAAATCGTCAGGATTGGCTTTAAACCATGTCTTAAAACATTGACTTTTTTTTTTTTAAATTAATGAAAATTATTTTGTTCAAGGTAACACAGAATGAGATTTAAGGACCTCAGGGTCTCTTCTTCACCACCTACACTTCTACTTATTTTTAGCGCCTTTAAATAAACATGCTAAGTAAGAACATTCTGGCCCGCTAACCCGATTTTCCCACTTTAAGTACATTTGTTGGAAGGAAAAACAGAGTGATTTTAGGAAATATATTAAAATATATCAGACAGAGAAGAAAATAAAGGATGGGAAGTAAATAAATAGGAATTGGAGATCTAAGTATCCGACAACAACCACTAGAAGGTGACCCTTGGTCCGAGGAATCCTATCTCTCCTTGCTGGACCATATGTTCGATTTAATTACCTTATATCTCTTGTAGCCCCCACCCCAGGACATGTTTGGTCTGTCCACCGGAGCCAGCAGGGGGGTCTCACCTTTGATCTTCGTCTGCATACTGTCTCACCATCATTTGTGACTTGATGACCATCAGCTCCGGAGGGAATGCGTGGAGTCGGGTGTATGAAAAGTTTTTTCTATACCGGGTAGAATCATATATCTGTTCACAGATTTTATCAGCGCAGCCACAGGATCATTAGGCGGCCATTCCACCTACTCTGCTGAATTTTACACTTTTATAACTAAAAAACAGCATCATAAACATAATTTCTAGCAGTACTGGTTGCCTAAATCCTTCCCAGAAGGAACAACCACGTAAATTTTTGCAGTTTTTTTTTTTGCTGGGAATTTTTAATTGTCATGTGACGCAGAAGCAGGCAATGATAGGCTGAATCAGTGATTAAACTTCCAGAGAAAAGGGCACATACTAAGAGTGCGCATAAATGTTTTGTCTAAGTGGAACAGCACCTTAAACCCGGAAGATGAAATTATTGGATGGAGTGTTTGGTATATGAATGAAGAAGTACAGCCGCTTCATAATCAAGCATTTTCATAACATAAAATAAAGATCTGCATTCGTTTCAATCCCAACAAGGCCTCTCGTTTAAGAAGTCTGAAGAACAGACCTTTGAGGTCTTAAAATTTTTCATTTCATCTACGCAAATACACAATTAATACAAGTGGCCTTTGCTATCGTTAAAATGCCTGTTTAAGGGTTTTATTCCACTAAATGAAAATACTAATGCCCCTTTTTCAGCTTCTATGGCAACCGCCTGTTGCTTTTTTGTGTCACATGACAATTAGGTGTCCTGGGCAAAATTTACAAATGAGACAAAATTGTACATAATTTAATAATTAAAGAATATTTTTTGGGGGGTGGGGGAATCACATTACAGCATTTTGTAATAATGTGATTTTTTAACGGATATTCAGGGATTGGGTGCGTTTCAGCAGTGAATGTTCCGAGCTTTAGGCTGAAAATTGAATTTCTATAATGTTTTTTTTTGTTATGTTTATTCGTGTTAGACAGCTATTAACAATGTTTTGGGCCTTTTCAAATTATTCAAATTCGTAATTTAAACTGAGATTAATTACTAAAAATAAATCCTAATACTTGATTGCTTTCTGTTTGTGGGGTTTTATTGAACCCAAAGATTTATTGTTTTGCAGACAATGCGAGTGTTGAGTGTTTTAACATAAGGAGATCCTAGATAATATATATATATATATTATATATATATATATATATTATATTTGTTATATTTATATTCGCTACAATTCAAAAGTTTGGGGTCACAGAAATGTCCTTATTTTAGAAAGGAAAGCTAATTTTGTCAGAAATCCAGTGCAGAAGGGGTTAATGCTGTAAATGACTATTGTAGCTGGAAACGGCTGATTTTTAATGGAATCTCTTCATAGAGGCCTTTTATCACTCCCATCACTCCTGTGTTCCAATGGCCCTTTATCACTCCCATCACTCCTGTGCTCCAATGGCGCTTTATCACTCCCATCACTCCTGTGCTCTAATGGCACATTGTGTTCTCTGATCCAAGTTAATTGGAATAAAATAAAATAAAAATACCGTTTTTCAAAGTTAAGCGCAATAACTCTACATATGACTGCATTTAATATGAAAAGAAATTGTAAACAGCATTTTGTTTGGAAATGAGGGTCCCCGGAGGACAAAATATGAGATTCGGTTTGAAAATAGACCACATGGGGTGCATGCTAATGCCTCATTTGTAAATGTTAAGATACAATTACATTAGAACGTGATGTTTTTAAACGCACCGGCATGTTCTGTTGTGATTAGATGAGCATTGTAATTCCGTGGCTTTGATTGTCTTGCGTAATGAAGGAAGATAATGCCCTCAACCTGATATCGTCTTGCAAGAAGATTACGTGGAGCCCTTATTTCCATGTGCTAATGGCTCATGCCTTCTCTAAACTTTGTCTCGTAGACCAATTTTCTGAATAATATCAGTGGAATTCTTTTGAAACTAATAAAGGAAAATAGATATAGCTGAATGGGTCCTGCTGTCGAAGGTGATACCTTTCATTGGGCCAACATGCGAAAAAGATGTACATTCTATTTTACTGTCTGAAATTCGTTGGCAATGATTTTCATTATCGATTATTATCCATTTTATCAATTAGTTGTTGCAGCCCTAAAAAAATATCTACATTTTAGTTTAGCCTTAGAACAACATTCCAGTAAAAATTATGTGGGATCAGCGGCATTGTTTATAAAATGAGATGGGGTTTTTGTCTTCTTCTGGATCAACAACAGAGGGCACAGATAACACTTCATAAAAATAAAAGAATTAGGATTTTTTATTGTGTTTTATACAGACGTTGAAGGCCATATTTTTATGGACGCAGAAAATGCTTCCAGTTTATTACAGTTAGGAATGCCTTGTCATCATTGTGAGCTCTACCGTGAAGGTATGGCGCTTCAAGACAAGCGTTGAGCTTCGAGTCAAGTGTAAATTATACTCCTACTTTTAATGAGACAATTCTTGTGAATACTCAGTAACACCAATACCTGTATGAGTATCAATTTACCTCCTTGTGTCATGCTTTAGCCGGGTAATGACCTGCTTGAGGTGTTTAGGGGTGACATCAGGAGGTAACCTCAAAACTCGTTTCTCCAAAGAAAGTCTCCATGTAATGTTATTCTCTGTCATGGAGTTTTCTTTTGTAAATGTTTGGCTTTTTTCTGTCTGCTGCAGCCAGCTATGTTGGACGAGCACATGAGACAACAAGGTCCTCTCCTTGATCCAGAAACGATCATGTATTTGACTCCTACTACAACCTGCAGGTCTCATGATGAAACCCAGACAACATCTGAGCACCAGACTAAGCCTGACCGGTGCTTCAGTAGATTTGCCGTCCTGAGGACCGAAAAACACAAGGGAAGCATTTTTTTCTTATCTGGGATCCAGGTCAAACTCGTAATGGGACCATTTCGAAAAAAAAAGGGAGGAAGTAGATGACGTGTACCGATAACGTGCGGAAAAAATCTAGTTATTCATTTTAGGACCTTGCATAGTCTCACAAACACTATCAAGCAAACAAAACACTCTCCACAGCATAAAAAATTATGAATTCCCAAAAATAGTGACTTAAAACTATTTTTTTTGTGGAGAATGCACTAAAAAGAACGTATTTTAATTGCCAATCAACTACAAACTACAGAGTCCAAAAAAAAGCTGTAACTATTGACCAATTCACACTCCAAAAGGTTTGTCGAGCTACTCCAGAAGAACCCTTTACATTTGGCATCTCCAACTATCTTGTACATCAGTAGACGACAAGGGCTTTATGGGATAAGGCGACATGACAGCCAATTGGAAGAGCTTAATCGCTCGCCACAGCCTTCCAAGACTTTTTTGATGTCGTTTCTTTTATCATATGCTTTTTTTCCTGTATGGATCTATCAAATACCGCTTTATTTTTCAATTTTAAAATTAGTTTTCGCATTCAATCAAAGAGAAATACAGAAGTACAGAAATAGGTAGGTAGCGGAATTTTGCAAAAATGATTTTCGCATAAATCATTGTTATTGAGGAGATTTCATAAGTGTTTTTTTTCTAATAAAAAATAAAAATTTATTATAATTTAATAAAATATTTTTCATTTCTGGGTCCATGGAAACAAATATTTTACATTTTAAACAGATGGTTTTTTTCTGAAATAAGAATATTTGATTTAAGATTTTCACAGTTTTTCAGTTTGTATGAGGACTGTTATTCCGGCTTGTCATTTCATCTGCTGGTTTTATTTCCGGCCGCTTTATTTGTACCTGTATGGTGGAAAAAAATATATTCTTTAGTAATATTAACATGGGACCTGTGTACATCTCTGATGGCCTCTAGTTGGGAGTCTTGAACATTATATGCAGTTAAATATACTGTATATTCACGTATAGGATTGAAGTCCTACCTTGGTAGAAGTATCCACACGTTCTAGATCTGGAGTAAAATTTCCACGATAGAAACTGAAATCAACCTCTGTCATGGAAAAGAAAAAAAACATTTGAGAAATTTTTGGGCACCAAATCCCCATTTTCCCACTTTTCCAGCAGCTCTAAACCATTGGCGTTTGAGTGTAACACCAGCTTATGAGTAGATCTCACCTTCGTTTGATGTCGGGTCTATTCTTCTGATGATCTCCTCGGAATCAGACCACTCTAAATTTTCGTCATCTGGATGCTTGTTTTTGTTCCTGCAATGACACAAAAACTGCCACTTAAAACAAAATCTTTAACCCAAAACATATGTCAAGCATTGCATTATCACCTTGGCATTCTATGGGATGCCCTTGCTCCATAATTACTTTTTTTGTTCAAACATAATTATCTGTTTTGGATTTTTCTATTGAACATACGTTTGCTATTCTAAACCTCTTTATCGAGACACCGTGTTTTTCTTTGGTGGACAAACAGCTAAGGGCAAAGTTGTATGTACATTTTGGTGTATCCTTTATAATATTTAAGATACACTTTAAGATGTTTTTTGAGGGTGTAGTAGATTGGGACACAAGGACTAAGCAAATGTCAATTAAGTTCCTCAAGTTAGATGTCTGAGTTAGGGGGAAAGACTAAGCTTTGTTCTCCTTCAAGTCTTCGGCCACGTAGAAAACCTGCCTTATCAGTGAGATTACTTAAAAGTCACCTTGTAGCCTTTACATGCCATTGTGCAAGGCCAGCTAGACCCTTCTTTCAGGAGAAGGTCTCTGAGGTTGACCCTTCATGATGCATGAACAACCTTCTTCCATCCACCGCTGCACCATCAACCACCACTACGTCAGTAAATGGGCAACTTTCTAAAACTAAACGGAGTGTCCCGGGATGGTGTTTAGCAACTTTTATGAACAAGGCGAGCAGATTATAATAAAAAGCAGCTTGAAACAGTATCCGAAAAACTTTGGACCCAACAGGCATCCTTGAAGCTCTGTGATTTGGCTAAGACCGTTCCCTCGCGCCTCTTGCAGAAGAGATTTTTTTAATCGCTATAACTAACTTAGCAAAGAAGATGGATTTGATTTTCCATGAAACTTACCCAGAAACAAAATAAAACTTTCGCTTGCGTCTCTTGTGCACGATAGCTACGACCATTATGAGAATCAAGACGGCGAGTGTGCCCGTCACCCCGCCAATCACTCCCGGCCTACTAATCCTGGAGCCGCAATTCTTCCCCGAGAACCAGAAGTAGTTTGTGTTCAAACATCTGGCGGTACAAGCAAAGAAATAACAGTTTATTATATATATTGAAAATTAAAATGTGATTATTAAAGTCTTTTTTATGTGGATATATAATATGCAATATTTTTTCGCATTAAGTCAATTCATAAAAATGTGTTTTTTTAATAATAGTAAGATTTACTATATTACCCTTTACTAAAATATTTCTCTCTTTTATATTATATATGATATTAATATGATTAGATTATTTATATTATTTTTTTTACACATGCCTGGAAAATTCATGTATCGGCGATATGGCTATCCTAAATCTAGCGAATAATAAAAAATCTATATTTTTGTGTAAGTTTTGTGTATTTTTTAGTTATTGTTAAACATTTATTTATATTTATATTTAATTCAGAATTCTTGATACTTACAAGCACATGGGTCCTGATTTGGACAGCACGCACTCTCCGAAGTTACAATCAACGCTGCTGGGGTATCCTTGGGTGCAGTTAGAGATGCAAGATAACGAGCTGCCGTTTCTAATAGCGTAATAATAGCTGCTGAGTTCAGGGGGGACCGTTCTTTCACACAATTCTGTAAGACATAAGGCGTTACGGAGATTCTCCAGTCCGGGCAACAATTTTAAAGCTCTAAAATCCTAAAAAAAAAAATTAGTTTTTTTATATAAAAAAAAAATCTTACCGTCAGCATTAAATATATTTGTATCCCCAGTAACGTTGGTGGCCTCTGCAGCAAAACACAGATACTCTGGGGGACAAACATTAATATTCAGAACTTTATTTTATATTCAATATTATATATAAATGTATATATTTTATTATGTTTAAGTTAAAGATGAAGAATATAAAACATATAAACAATGCTGAAAATGTTTTTTTTTGTACATGATGGTCCAGCAAGTGATATTTGGGTATAAAATGTACAACCCTTTGATATTTAAAGGGATTTGACAAAGGACAGGAGAGAAATTTATTTCAAAGGAGGAGAAAAGAGACCAGAATCTTAAAAGGCTAATTGATCGTCAGAAAACCCTGTTGTGATTATGTTACAGCCGGAAATGTTCTTGTTTTCTATGAAAACAGCCTTGTGACCCCCTTCTTACGGAAGACATCGCAGCTGGTTTGTGACGGATCGGCTGTATTGATGTTCGATGAAATGTTGTTACAAATCTCATTATAATCTTCCTCCAAGTTTTCTGTATAAGGGGTTTCCACGATAACCTCGTGATCAACAATGACACTTCCCTCCCTGAAAGAATGGAAATCATATAATAAATAAAAAAAAACAGGAAAGCTGGATCCTTGCAGCCTGGCGGACACGCGAAGGCAATCGGAGAAACAATAAAGCGATAAGAACGCATACAGAAGAGACAACCCATAAAGAAAGGATCCAGTAAGGGTTTAACTCCAGCCTGAAGTAAGTCAAGGCATCTCAAAAGCTTATTCTTTCAGCAAAGTATTTTATTTTGAATGCTGGCAAAGATAAAAACAGATGGCTACAGATATGTTTATAAGAAGTCTTCTTAACTTTTGGTGGCCCAAAGTCGGTGTCATGACACAAACCCAATTAAAAAAAATATGACATCAAAAGATTATACCCTTAATTAAAACGATTACATATTGACACATCTAAATTTATGATGGCAGCTGGCGATCTTGATCCTCGACCACAGTTGGTGAAAGACACCAAATCCATTAATTAAAAGTATCTACTTTTTGTGCCTCTGCCCACCCGACCTGACCATCATTAGTGGGACAGTATTAAAAAATTGTAACTGTCCTGTAAAAATCGGGACTGTTGGGAGGTATGTTATGTATTGTCGCCTAAATATAATTATATTATGACCCAGCCTCCCGGGAGGGGGGGGGTCAAAAGTGGCTGGACCCAAAGGGTTAACACATGGGACATCCTGGGGGGTCTGAGCATGTGCAGTAAGTATCCTGCTTACATGTACTAGTTTTAATAGACGCGGACAAGTGAACAAATTTGTCGGGAGAAAAAAATATACATTTGGGGAAGAAAGTTAAATTTGACGAATACGTGCAAAACAAAATAAAAAACAATATGATATTTTGCATACCTGATCTTCATTATGTTAATGTCTTTGAATCCTTCCACATTTTTATAAATCTCTTTCATCTGCGTATATAGAAACAGGCAATATAATAAGGAAACATGCGATTATCGAACCGCCTCTAATGGTATCCATTATTTGCCCCCCCCATTAAAGTGGCTATTAATGCTGCACACAATCATGGATCGTTTTTTTCATTGTTTATTTTTCAGCTAAAAAAAGCTCCTTTTCACTTATAAAAGTTGCTTATTGAACTAAAGCTGCCGACAGTCCCCTATTTGCCAGACTAGCTTGTCGCACATTCCCGGTGCATTCTCCAATAGAGGCTCGGCACCCAATGAAAACATAGTTAAGGGGAGGGGCTTTACCAAAAGTCGTAGCTATTTATTTAATGGCGTAAAGAGTTTGGAAGTGGAATCATATACTCTGCTTATGCAATTGTATTTATAAACCAGGAATTAACATCAGAAAGTAAGTAAAATAGCTTTTTTCCCCCTAAATTCTTCAGGGAAGGGAATGATTATGCAAACCTTACTTTTACAATATGTAAAGTTGGCGTAATTCTTTTTTTAAGTACTAGAAAAAAAGGCACTTTAGATAAATTTTGGTGGTCACATGCTTCCTTTCCTAGGAACATGGCTGCAATTGGGTGGGGCGTGTATGCAGGGGAGGGCCCAACCTCAATCAGGGGTGGGCATAACCTGGACGGGAAGTGGGTGTGACCAAATGCCATCCTCTAACCCGTAGTCCCAGGGAAGCAGAGAAAACTATGGCTATTCGTTAATAAACGTTATAAATTTACTCTGTGAGGCTCTCACCTGCAGGTTGAATTCCACGATGAAGTCCTTGTAAGTGTCACTGCTGTGATTCTTTAATTCATCGGTGAAATTTCTATTTAAAATTTTCACCGTTACTTTTACAGAGACATCCACGCTGTCTAAGGAAAATATAAAGAAATATACTAAAAAAAATAAACTAAAAAACATATCTACTAAAAAAAGCATATATTTTTTTCCTGAATTACAAACACCTATAGCAGACGGCACATTGAGTTGGTTTTGTCCACCAGACACTCATCAAAAGGAATTGTATAGAGAACCGATAACAAAAGGATCCAGTAAGGGTTTAACTCTAGCCTGAAGTTTGTCAAGGCACCTCAAAGCCAATTCTTTGTGTAATTTTTTTTTTTATTATTTATGGTTAACCATTGAAGGTTGGGAAAGATAAAAACAGATGGCTTCCTATATGTGGGTGCCCAAGCCCAATAAAAAAATATGACATCAGAAGATTATGCCCTTAAAAAGATTAGATATTACATGTCGACAAGTCTCAAATAGTGACGGTAGTTGGGGATCTTGAACGTCAACCACAGTTGATAAAAAAACCCAACAAATTAATTAATTAAAAGTACCTATTTTCTGTGACTTAGCCCACCTGACCTGAATGGATACCCCACAATGCTAGCATCGAGAGAGGGCCACGTGGGAGCTGGAGTGCAACAGCGCAGACCTCCATTGGTTTTAAAGCTCCGTCGGGCCGGTCAGGGGACATCAGAGGTCAAAAGTGGGACAGTGCCTGAAAATTGCAACTGCCCTGTGAAAACCGGGACTGTTGGGATGTATATTATATAGTTGTCACCTAAATATAAAAATTGTCCCAGGCAGCATTACAATAGACATACTGGGCATGATCACAGTCACTTACCTACTACAATGGTGCTGTCGGCAAACTCACAGGTTGCACCTTTGAAGCCTGCCGGGCAGACGCATTTCCCGTTCTCCTTATATCCGCCGTTCTCACAGCGATCTGTTTCGAACTCACACTTGGGACCGATGTAAGTGTCGGGACAGATACATTTGATCCCATCATAATATCCATTCTCGCACACTGCAAAAATGCGCACAGTCATTAGGAGCGATCTCTTTAGATACCATAAAGATACATTATACTCATGTAGTACGTGTAAAAATTCTCTTAAATGAGTCAGAATCATTAAAAAGACTCAGTCATGTGGAAAAAAAATAACTAGTATTATGTAAATGCCAGAGTAAAGGTGTAAATCAGTCTTAAAAGGGCAGTTTATCAGTCTTCGTGCCAGGAGAGTCAGACAGCTGCATGGGGTGCGTGGACTAGTGGGATGCCAGGAGTCGCCCCAGAAAATGGTGCAAATAAGTGGGGGTCACGTTGGTACCTGCCACGGGGGCCATGGAGATGGGAGATGTACACTACAGATCTATGCCTACATCAGCATCCTAAATGTATTAAAAAAAAGGCATGGCTGGCGTGTGTAAGCACTTTGGGACAGTACCTAACCAAGTTACTATCCTTGTACTAACTTGAACTATTTCTCACCAGTATTGAAACAATAATGAGGGCAGCAGCTGATGCCGACCATGACCTAACTTTCATTGCGCCCTGCAGCACTGCTCTCGGTGAAATAAAATTGGATGTCTAACTCAAAAACATTTCAAATCTGCCATACATCCTTATGTGTAAAATGAGAATTAATCATTAACCAGCAAATTATGTTACCGTTTCTGGATGGAGCTGTAGGGCTATCAGTAGGAAGAGTGCCATTTCCATTTGTACTGGTTGTTGATGTAACATCATCATAAACACAAGGCGTACAAGAAATCGTCCAGTGAGAAGTAGATATTGTTCCCCAGCCCTCAGTAGGAGTTACGGAAGATGTACTGACTGAAGTTGTAGATGTGATCCATCTACTGGAGGTTGTTGATTGCTCGGTGGCTGAGAATATGACAAGCTTTTCTTGTAAGAAGAAAGGAAAATAAGTAGTTGAAACTGTTATATGTTGCGAGGCTTCAGTGGTATTTGATGCTATTGTAGCAGTTGTTGCTTTTGAAGCTTCTATGGTGCTTGACGCTTCAGACTCTGTTGTTGCTGTTGACACATCAGCAGTTTTTGATGCAGTTGTTTCTGTAGAATCTACAGGTGTAAATATTGTTGACGTAGAAGCCACAGTTGTACTTGCCACTGTTGACTCAGTTGCAGTTGAAGCTTCAGTGATAGCTGATGTTATTGCAGTTGAAGCCTCTGTTGTACTTGATGCAGATGTTTCAGGTGCAACTGTAGAAGCCACACCAGTCGTTGACACCCTTGTTTCAGTTACAGTTGGTGTAGAAATTTCTGTTGTAGTCACTGACGCGCTTTTAACACTTGATGTAGAAGGTATAGTTGTAGTACTTGATGTTATTTTCTCAGTTGTTGCCGCAGAAGCCTCTGTTGCACTTGATGCAGATGGCTCAGACGTTGCTGTAGAAGCTACAGGGGTGGTTGTCAACTTAGTTTCAGTTACAGTTGGAGTTGTATATTCTGTTGTACTCACTGCAGTGCTCTCAGCAATTGGTGTAGAAGCTTTAGTTGTTGTTAATGTTGTTGACTCAATAGTTGGCGTAGATGCCACAGTTGTACTTGCCACTGTTGACTCAGTTGCGGTCGAGGCTTCAGTGGTACTTGGTGCAATTGTCTCAGTTGTTGGTGATGACAGTTCAGTAGCTCTTGATGCAGTAGTTTCTGTAGAAGCTACAGGTGTGCTCGACAGCCGTGTTTCAGTTGCAGTTGGAGTAGTAATTTCTGTTGTACTCACTGCAGTGCTCTCATCGGTTGGTGTAGAAACTATAGCTGTAGTTAATATTGTTGACTCAATAGTTGACGTAGAAGCCACAGTTGTACTTGCCACTGTTGACTCAGTTGCAGTTGAAGCTTCAGTGGTACTTGATGTTATTTTCCCAGTAGTTGCTGTAGAAGCCTCTGTTGTACTTGATGTAGATGTCTCAGGCATTGCTGTAGAAGCTACTGTAGTCGTTGACACCCTTGTTTCCGTTACACTTGGTGTAGAAGTTTCTCTTTTAGTTACTGCTGAGCTTTGAACACTTGGTGTAGAAGGTATAGTTGTAGTTAATATTGTTGACTCAATAGTTGATGTAGTAGCAACAGTTGTACTTGCCACTGTTGACTCAATTGTAGTTGAGGCTTCAGCTGTACTTGATGCAATTGTCTCAGCTGTTGCTATTGAAGCTTCCATGGTGCTTGACGCTATAGACTCTGTTGATGCCGTTTTTGATGCAGCTGTTTCTGTAGTTTCTCCAGTTGCAGTTGGAGTGGAGATGTCTGTTCTACTCACTGCAGTGCTCTCATCGGTTGGTGTAGAAGGTATAGCTGTAGTTAATATTGTTGACTCAATAGTTGACGTAGAAGCCACAGTTGTACTTGCCACTGTTGACTCAGTTGCAGTTGAAGCTTCAGTGGTACTTGATGTTATTTTCTCAGTAATTGCTGTAGAAACCTCCCCTGTATTTGATGTAGATGTCTCAGGCATTGCTGTAGAAGCTACTGTAGTCGTTGACACCCCAGTTTCCGTTACACTTGGTGTAGAAATTTCTGTTGTACTCACTGCAGTGCTCTCAGCTGTTGGTGTAGAAACTATAGCTGTAGTTAATATTGTTGACTCAATAGTTGATGTAGAAGCAACAGTTGTACTTGCCACTGTTGACTCAGTTGCAGATGAAGCTTCAGTGGTACTTGATGTTATTTTCTCAGTTGTTGCTGTAGAAACCTCAGGTGTCCTTGATGCAGATGTCTCAGGTGTTGCTGTAGAAGCTACAGAGGTGGTTGAGACCTTTGTTTCAGTTACAGTTGGCGTAGTAATTTCTGTTGTACTCAATGCTGTGCTTTCAACACTTGGTGTAGAAGCTTTCATTGTTGTTAATCTTGTTGACTCAATAGTTGGCGTAGACGCCACAGTTGTACTTGCCACTGTTGTCTCAGTTGCAGTTGAAGCTTCAGTGGTACTTGATGTTATTTTCTCAGTAGTTGCTGTAGAAACCTCCCCTGTACTTGATGTAGATGTCTCAGGCGTTGCTGTAGAAGCTACTGTAGTCGTTGACACCCTAGTTTCAGTTACACTTGGTGTAGAAATTTCTGTTGTAGTTACTGCTGAACTTTGAACACTTGGTGTAGAAGGTATAGTTGTAGTTAATATTGTTGACTCAATAGTTGACGTAGACGCCACAGTTGTACTTGCCACTGTTGACTCAGTTGCAGTCGAGGCTTCAGTGGTACTTGGTGCAATTGTCTCAGTTGTTGGTGATGACAGTTCAGTAGCTCTTGATGCAGTTGTTTCTGTAGAAGCTACAGGTGTACTCGACAGCCGTGTTTCAGTTGCAGTTGGAATAGTAATTTCTGTTGTACTCACTGCAGTGCTCTCATCGGTTGGTGTAGAAACTATAGCTGTAGTTAATATTGTTGACTCAATAGTTGACGTAGAAGCCACAGTTGTACTTGCCACTGTTGTCTCAGTTGCAGTTGAAGCTTCAGTGGTACTTGATGTTATTTTCTCAGTAGTTGCTGTAGAAACCTCCCCTGCACTTGATGTAGATGTCTCAGGCGTTGCTGTAAAAGCTACTGTAGTCGTTGACACCCTAGTTTCAGTTACACTTGGTGTAGAAATTTCTGTTGTAGTTACTGCTGAGCTTTGAACACTTGGTGTAGAAGGTATAGTTGTAGTTAACATTGTTGACTCAATAGTTGACGTAGAAGCCACAGTTGTACTTGCCACTGCTGTCTCAGTTGCAGATGAAGCTTCAGTGGTACTTGATGTTATTTTCTCAGTTGTTGCCGAAGAAGCCTCTGTTGTACTTGATGCAGATGTCTCAGGTGTTGCTGTAGAAGCTACAGAGGTGGTTGACACCTTTGTTTCAGTTACAGTTGGCGTAGTAATTTCTGTTGTACTCAATGCTGTGCTTTCAACACTTGGTGTAAAATATATAAGTGTCGTTAAAAGTGATGTCTCAATAGTTGACGTAGAAGCAATAGATGTACTTGCCACTGTTTTCTCAGTTGAGGTTGAAACTTCTATGGTACTTGATGCAATTATCTCAGTTGTCGCTGTAGAAGCTTTCATTGTACTTGATGCGATCGTATCA
Source organism: Spea multiplicata (assembly GCA_009364415.1). Taxonomy (NCBI): domain Eukaryota; kingdom Metazoa; phylum Chordata; class Amphibia; order Anura; family Pelobatidae; genus Spea; species Spea multiplicata. The sequence continues at coordinate 22,008 of VKOC01026881.1, forward strand.
GTTGTTGATGTTTCAGTAGCTCTTGATGCAATGGTATCTGTAGAAGCTAAAATTGTAGTGGACACCCTTGTTTCAGTTGCAGTTGGAGTAGTAATTTCTGTTGTACTCACTGCAGTGCTCTCAGCAGTTGGTGTAGAAGTTATAGATGTTGTTAATGTTGTTGTCTCAATAGTTGATGTAGAAGCCACAGTTGTACTTGCCACTGTTGACTCAGTTGCAGTTGAAGCTTCAGTGGTACTTGATGTTATTTTCCCAGTAGTTGCCGTAGAATCCTCCGTTGTACTTGATGGAGATGTCTCAGGCGTTGCTGTAGAAGCTACTGTAGTCGTTGACACCCTAGTTTCAGTTACACTTGGTGTA
>VKOC01026882.1:0-19671 GCA_009364415.1 Spea multiplicata
TGCTGTTTGTATTTAACATCATTTGTTTATTAAATTATTGTAAATAAATGAAAAATTTACATTAATTTTTTTATCCGATTAATCGATTAATCGAAAAAATAATCGGCCAACTAATCGATTATTAAAATAATCGTTAGTTGCAGCCCTACTTCTGTGTAAGCAGGAGATTGGAGAGCGCAGTTTATCCCAGTGACTGAGATGACCTTTGTGAAGTATATTATGTTTTATTTAATACTGGAAACCAGCTTAGCTGGCCAGTTTGTTGTTAGTCAGGGAAGACTACTGTATAGTAAGCCTCCTAAATAGGAGTAGATTTTTTTGTGTGTGTTTGATTGATTTGGTGCAATAAAAGCCTATTGGGTCTCCTACCATCCCCGCTGCTCTAGAAGTGTTCTAAGAGGTATCTTACTACAACACATAGTGGCAACATGGCTTATATATATATATTGGTAACCAAGTTTAAGATATCACATTTTTGGTAGCCTAGAGTACCATTGGGTCTTAAAGAAATATGAGATATCTTGTAAAATAGGTTGTAAAACACATTTGACACACCCCACTCCCCGCCCGAAAGGTCGGAGTCAAGGGTGACACCAAGACAATGGGCATGAGGAGACGGGGAGATGATAGCACCATTAACATGAGGAAAACTGATGGGGGAATCTTAGCATTGGAGGTAGGGAAGATGAGAAGTTGGGTTTTGGAGAGATTGAGTTTCAGGAAACATGCAGACATCCAGGTAGAGACAGAGGCGAGACAGTTAGTTACACAATCTAAGACAGAAGGAGAGAGGTCAGGAGAGGATAGATAGATCTGGGTGTCATGGGCATACAGGTGGTATTAAAAATCATAGGATGTGATTAGTTTGCCAAGTGAGCAAGTGTAGAGAGAGAACAGAAGGGGTCCTAGAACTGAACCTTGGGGTACTCTCACTGAGAGGGGGAGGGGAAGTATTACCGGAGACAGAGACGCTGAAGGTACGATCAGAAAGGTATGAAGTGAACCAGGAAAGAGCAGTGTCACGGAGACCAAGAGCACAAAGAGTTTGAAGGAGAAGAAGGTGGTCCACAGTGTCAAAAGCAGCAGAAAGATCCAGTAGGATTAGCATAGAGTAGTGTCCCTTCGATGTGACAGTAAGTAGGTCATTTGTAACTTTAGCAAGGGCGGTCTCAGTAGAGTGTCGAGGGCAAAAACCAGATTAAAGAGGGTCAAGTAGGGAGTTGGAATACAGAAATTTAGTTAATTGTGTATAAAAAAATATTTAAAGAAGCTTAGAGGTGAGAGGAAGTAGAGAGATAATGGTATCATGCTTGAAGGAGGATGGGACAGATCAAGTAGTGAGGGAGAGGTTGAAGATGTGAGCTAGAGTAGAGACAAGAGTAGATGAAAGAGACTGGGTGAGAGACAGGAGAAGAGGTCAGTGGGTAGGTGGTGCATAGTCAGAGGGAGGGTGAGGGCAGAGGGTGGTGACTGTACAGATACGTCATATCTGATAGTATCGATTTTATTATTGACATATGTGGCAAAGTCAGAGGCATTAATGTTAGTGGAAGGGGTAGTAGGGATAGATTGAAGAAGGGTGAAGTGCTGAAGAGTCGTTTAGGGTTATGAGACAGGGAGCAGATGAGGGAGGTGAAGTAGTTTTCTTTAGCAAGGTTGAGAGCGGAGTAATAGGAATGTAGAATAAATTTATAATGCAGAAAGTCACCCATGGAATGAGACTTTCGCCAACTACGCTCTGCAGTGCGGGAACAACGTTGTAGGTGTCGGGTTACAGTCGTGTGCCAGGGTTGGAAACGTGAGCATCGTGAAGAGCGAGTAGTAACTGGGGCTACATCCTCAAGAGCAGATGTGAGAGTGGAGTTATAGAGAAAGGTAGCATTGTTAGGGCACAACATGTTAGAGATAGGAGTATTGATTGCAGGGAGCCTCTTTGTCCTTCCTTGTTGTCCTCCTTGGTGAAGTCCCTTGGTAAACTCCCAAACAGTGGCACTTAGGAAAATTGGCACTTGGGTGGAAAGTGGCACACAGATGAAATGTGGCTTGTGCCTCCAATGTTACTACTGACATTTTGCCCCCAAGCAGTCTGGTGCCCTAGAAGGTAAAAAGTGTTGCAGCCGGATGTACCCCTACCATAGCTGTAGTGACCCATTTACAGGCTGCCCAGGAGGCAGCAAGGGAGTGTGGATGAGTAAGGAATGATGAAAATGACCCTAACTCAACCTATCCATCCGCAGGGAGCCATGTAAAATAGCATTCCCTTGGAAGTTCTTTCAGAGGAGGCTTTGACTTCAAGTGTATCTGGGGTAGAGGGAGGTAATAAGGCTTACCTGGCTGCTCTGTGCACTGACCCCACCTTGGACAGTAAGCAGAACGGCCTGTAACTGAAAGTGATGTACACTGGGTGTACTGGGATAAGGGGATAAGGGAAGTAGAAAGACAGCTTGTAGTCCCTATGCAATTCCATAAAGATTTTCTTAAGCTAGCACATTCAACTTTGTTGGCAGGGCATCTTGGAGTGCATCAAACAAAATCCAGGCTGGCTCACAACTTGTACTGGCCCTTCATGGGCACCGCTGTAGCAAACTTTTGTCATTCCTGTGTGTCTGAGAGTAGGAAAGGCTAGGGATGTTGCACATGCCCCCCTAGTACCCTTACCTATCATAGCTGAGCCATTTGCATGAGTGGCAGTGGACCTGGTGGGGCTCTTAGCTATACCTAGCAGCTCAGGGAAACAGTTTATCCTCACCGTAGTGGATTTTGCTACTCGGTATCCTGAAGCCGTTGCCTTATCCTCTATTCGAACAGATAAAGTTGCTGATGCACTCATAGGTATATTTTCCAGGATGGGATTCCCTAAGGAAATGCTTACAGACCAAGGTCCGCAATTTATATCCAACTTAATGCAAAGTCTGTGCAAAAAGGTAGCTAGCCAATATCACCCTCAAACTAATGGTCTCTGTGAGCGATTTAACGGGACTCTGAAAAAAATGCTTAGAACATTTGTGGATTCCCAGGGCAAAGACTGGGAGAAGTATTTCCCCCTTTTGTTGTTTGCATATCAAGAGGTACCCCAGGAATGTAGTGGCTTTTCTCCATTTAAATTGCTGTATGGGTAAGGGGTCCCGTAGATTTAGTTAGAGAGGAATGTAACAGACTTAACTGTCATTTATCTTATAATTTGTTTTATGCATGTTCTGATAATTTTTGTAAGTGTTAAATGTGGATAAGGTTTACACTGTCCATCTGTACGCTGATGACACCCAGATCTATCTATCCTCCACTGATCTCTCTCCCTCTGTCTTAGATTGTGTAACTAACTGCCTTCCATCTGTCTCTACCTGGATGTCTGCACGTTTCTTGAAACCGCTCCAAAACTGAACTTCTCATCTTCCCTCCCTCCAATGCTAAGATTCCCCCATCTGAGGACTTCCGGGAGGCGGGCCCTACAGATGGCTGCTTTTTAGCTGCCCTCCACCACCTCAGCTTTTATCTGTCCCCATCTGCAGGTATTTTGGCCCTACGGCACCAAATTATCCCCTCTGGGTGACTGGTGGGCTTTTATTGGCCTGCCGATATTTTGTTTCTCCGGTCGATGGGACATTGTTTAAAGTGCAACGTGGTTGCGGCCCGGGAGTCAAGGCCTAGTCTGGTAGCGGTGGATCCGATTGCAGGTCCTCTTCCTTTCCTCCGCATACCTGCTGCTGCCAATGGGAGTGATCACCTTTATTACACCAACAGTTGGCCAAGCTTACTTGACAGAGTCAAAGAATTGGCAAACTGGAGTCGCAAGTTTCCGACCTGGAGGACGACCGCACTTTACGTTTTACTCACATCCCCACGACTCCTTTTCTAAACTAGATTATTTCTTTTTTCCGGAGCCTCTGCTATATAGGATCAAAGATGTCCACATTTTCCCTATAGCTATCTCTGACTACGCTCTGATAGGGCTAGATCTTTGGCTTGCTACCCCTCGGTCATTCTCCTACAATTGGAGATTCCCCTCTAATCTCTTTCACTCCGACGACTTCCGCTCCTTTTTTTGGAACGGGAGTGGCTTAATAATGTTGATGATAATCTCGCCCAAATCGATGATGTGAACCTATTTTGGGAGGCGTCTAAACCTGTGTTGCCCGGACATATTATTAGCTATGTGTCGGAACGTAGGCGGGAGACTGCTGAGCGGCTCCTGCACCTGGGCCGTGATCTGTCTCGGGCGTACTCTAACCATGTCCTGTCCCAATCTGCTGAAACTGCGAAGGTTTATAAAGAGACTAAAGCATTACATGATGCTTGGGCCACTGAGAAGGCGCAGATCTCCTGTGCCTATATGCGCAATAGATATTTTCGTTGGAGCAACAGGGCAGGGAAACTCCTGGCTAATTTGGTCACTCGCTCTAAATATAAGAGACAATTTATTACCCGTTTTAGGGATCATGATCAAACTCGTACCTCGTCCCCTACCAGGATTACCCAACTGTTTGTTGACTATTTTAGCTATTTAGCTTTTATACCGAGGAACCTGTTGCTCTTGATGCAATGATTGACACCTTCAACCGGGCTCAAATCCCTAAATTCACCCAACAGGATAGGAATCGCCTAGAAGCAACTATTTCTCTACAAGAAATTAGGTCCATTATTAAGTCCCTGCCAAGTCATAAGACGCCAGGGCCTGACGGCCTCAGTGCAGAATACTACAAACTTTTAACACCGCATCTGTTACCTCATCTCCGGGAATTATATAACTGTCTACTTGCAGGTGAACCTCCTCCGCGGGACTTTAATCTTTCTAAGACAGTCCTTATTGCTAAACCTAATCGCGACCCGGAGCTGTTGTCATCCTATCGACCGATTTCTCTCCTCAATCAGGATTTTAAAATTCTGACTGCTATAATGGCTTCTCGCCTCCAATCCATTTTAGCTAGCTTGATCGGACCATCTCAGCCCGGGCTTCCTTCGTGGGAGGCACTCTACCCAAAATGTTTGCAGCCTGATCTCGGCCATTGTCTCCACTAAGTTGACCAAAAACAAATCTGCCATTGTCATTAGTTGTGATGCTGACAAGGCGTTTGATCGTATTTCGTGGCATTATTTAACGTCCTTTTTCAAATTCCATCATTTTGGCATTCGTTTTACTCACTTGTTTCGGTCTCTATATAGCTCTCCTCTCACCCAACCCCTCATTAATGGGCTTAACTCACCACGCTTCCCGTTGGGGAGGGGTACACGTCAGGGCTGCCCCCTTTCCCCGTTGCTGTTTAATTTAGCCATTGAGCCGCTGCTTCATCTGATTCTTTGCTCTAACCAACTAAAGGGCATCCCTGTGGGTGGCACTGAATTGAAGGTAGTTGCTTTTGCCGACGACCTGCTTTTGTTTCTTTCTGATCCCAAGCAGTTGCGTTGTTCCATAGGGCTTCGGGGTTTTTGATTAATGGAACCAAAACAGAAGCCCTCCCAATTTTCCCTCAGGCCAGGTATGGCTGGGGCGATCGTTTTCCTTTCCGCTGGACTGCCACCTCGGCTCTCAAGTACCTGGGTCTTTGGATCCCATCCTCTCTTTCCCAACTGTATAAACTGAATTTGGACGAATTGTTTAAATTGTGGGCAAAATTTCCCCTTTTCTTCACGGGACGATTCCACTTGTATAAAATGGCTGCGTTCCCTAAACTCCTCTACCCTATTCATATGCTCCCGATTACGCTACGGCGGGCTGATGTACATACCCACCATCGCTCTCTCCAGCGTTTTCTGTGGGGCAGTAGGCGGTCTCGGATTGCACTGATCAAATTACAACAACCCTCTAACAATGGCTTGAATATCCCTCACCTGCCTGATTATAATTTAGCGGCCAATTACAGATATGCGGTTGACTGGATTTTAGACAGGCACCGTTTCGCCTCTACTGGGTTGGAATCCGAGCTTTCTCCCGATATCTGTTTGCCGTCCCTCCTACATTTGCCTACCCACCTGTGGCCGCGTGACTTACGCTTAAATCCGCTGTTGTATCACACGTCTAGAGCGTGGTCCCAGTTGCGGAAGCGCTTGGGTTTGGGATTCTTGCATTCTCCCTATGTGACCATGGTACGCAATCCCAGATTCCAGCATGGTAAAGCTTCTCCTGTCTTCAGGAGACTGGAATGTGTTGGGAGTCGCCTTGTGACTGATTTTATTTCCCTTACTACCTTATGTGTTCTTACCTGGCAGCAGTTCCGTGTGAAATTGTCCTCAGTCTCTGTTCACCCGCTACATTATTTACAGCTTCGCAGTTTTGTTGTGAGTAATCTTGCTATGTATTGTCAAAAGACCACAACAATCCTCTTGATAATGTGACCTTATGTACCCCTGCCAGTTCCCTTACCATGTCCTTTCTCTATGGGCAAATTCGCCCTATTATTACATGGGGGTCCCTTAGACAGGACCTGCCCGCTTGGAAGAAGGACCTCCCTGAGATAGACCTGGATACCTTGGTTGACGCCACAGTGTTCAACTCTAAGCTCCTGGTGTCCCGCTCATATAGTGAAATGTTTTTGAAAATTCTCCCCCGAGCCTATATGACTCCGAATCTTTATGTAGCGGCCCGGTTGGGTCTAATTGTTTTAAATGTGCAGAGCCTGATGCCGATCTTTATCATAACCTCTGGGCTTGCTCTTATATTACTACCTTTTGGAAAGCCTTTCACCAATATGTTACTACTGTTTTGGGTGTATACTTTCCCTTGACAGTGGAGTGGGCTCTTTTTGGTATCTTGCTGCCTTCAGATACTCCTCCCTTTTCTTCTGCAGAAAAATCTATTCTGCTTATTGTATCCGCGGTTGGTAAAAAGGCCATACTGACCCAATGGATACAATCCTCCCCACCACTTCTCGACATGGTTATTCCCCGATTGCATGGTATTTTTCGACTAGACTAGTTGGAAGCCGCTATGCATAGAGAAGTTAAAGCTAAATCCTTCTTCCAAAAATGGTCTTCCTTTATTGCGGTCCTAGATGACTTTAGGTAAAATTGTCCCTTTATAATACCTTTCATTCCACTGGTTGGTTCTGCCTTCAGGCGCTGACGGGGATCTACCCGATTCCAGGGTTTCGCCCTTCTCGGGCTATGGTTGGGGGAGTACTTCAGGAGTTATGTTAATACATGTTCGCTATATTTTTGATTGTCTTGTTTACCTGCCACGCCTTCTATACAGACGTCGTTCATAAACTGCTACTGTCAGAACTGTCTGTATTATGTATCATTCCTGCTGGTTCATTCTTTATATGTATTTTCTTACACATGGGTCTGCCGAGCATTCCGTCCTGCTGTTTTCACCCTTTTGGGCCTCATGTGATGCTGGTACATTCTCATTGTATTGGACACTGTATTTCAGTTTGCCCTTTATTTCTTTTTATGTGCTTCATCTGTGCATTATCCTCTTTGAATAAGTTGTTTTGAAGAAGAAAAAAAAAAGATTCCCCCATCAATCTCCCTCAATGTTAATGGTGCTATCATCTCCCCGTCTACTCATGAACACTGTCTTGGTGTCACCCTTGACTCTGACCTTTCGTTCACACCCCATACTCAGTCTGTCTCTACAAACTGTCGCCTCCATCTTAAAAACATTGCCCGCATCCGTCCCTTCCTAACACAACATGCCACTAAGGCTCTTGTCCATGCCCTGATTATCTCCCGTCTTGACTACTGTAACTCTGTCTTAGCTATCCTCTAGAATGCCCTCTCCCGGTATATCCATTTCTCCCCCTGCCTTTATTCTTTCAAAAAATCCCTCAAGACCCACTTCTTGAAGGATGCCTACAACATAGCACATTAACACCCCCCATATTTCTTTAGCTCACCTTTCCTAGTCCCTCTCCTGCAATACTTTTACTAGTGTGGCTGGTCCATCCCTAACAACGGCACTTTTACCTATTGTGTAATCCCTCTAGACTGTAAGCTCGTTTGAGCAGGGCCCCCTCACCTGTTGTCAATTTGTTATGTTACATACCGTATTTGCTCGATTATAAGACAAGGTTTTTTTCAGAGCAAATGCTCAGAATAATACCCCTCGTCTTCTAATCGGGGTCTCAACCCCCCGCCCCACTTACAGGTGCTTCCTGCTGTATTGCCGGGGCAGCGGGTTGACGTCTACGCGATGTGCGTAGACAACATCCGCTGCAGCCGGAAGGAGGTGTGGCTAGCAGCGGGGGTTGTCTGCGTGCCGCACCGGTGCGGGGAGCTCTGATCTCTGACAGCAGGGGAAAGTATGCGCGATTGACGCATACAAACCCCCGCTGCCAACTCCACCTCCTTCCGGCTGCAGCGGAAGGAGACGTCAACCCGCTGCCCCGGCAATACAGCAGGAAGCACCGGTACCGGTAAGTAAGTAAGTGTGTGTGTCTGTGTGTGTGTGTTAAATGGGGGCATAGGGCATTTCTGGAATGCCTTATACCCCTATATGCCACTCTGGCATTTAGGGGGTTAAAATGCATATTATGGGGCAGAGTGGCATATAGGGAGGTATAAGGCATTTCAGGAGGCAGATTCTAGTGCTTCATAAGCAAGCGTCAGCAGCTATTCTAGATCATCTTGTGCAGCAAGCAAACGAGCAGATGCTGTGGTTGAGCTAGCTGCTAAAGAGGCTGCATACAAGATGATACATTCAGAAAGACAACAAAAGGAGAAAATAAGAACTCTAGAAGAGTGCCTCTACAGCTACCCTATCAGTCACTATTATGTCTATTGAGTCTTTACACCAATACCAGTAGTAAACTCACCGAATGGGAAAAATGGAAAAGTGAATACCCCCTATTAATCAAAACTCCTAAGCTCAGTAAAGGAATCACTATATACCCTGGTAATTACACTTGTGTTTCAAACACCATAGGAACCGGTAAATTTTTTGGTAATTTCTCAGACGGCAGTTGTGCCAAATACAGTAATCTAACCGGTTCCCCCACGCAAAATCAAGTATGTTCCCTGGGAGATCTCTATTGGCTATGTGGGGACATGAAACTGCGTACCAGGTTAGAAGGTAGTTGGACTGGCGAATGTGCGCTGGCCAAAGCTATAATGCCACTACTCATAATGTCGGAAAAGCCAAAAGTTGTTGAGTCCCAGTCCACTCTATCCCGCAAAAGGCGCAGTGCCTCAAAAACACCCGAGGGAAGTTTTGACCCCCATGTATATATAGATGCAATAGGAGTCCCTAGGGGGGTCCCAGATGAATATAAAGCCCAAGATCAAGTAGCCGCCGGTTTCGAATCTATTTGGCCGTTTATTACTGTGAATAAAAATGTTGACTGGATTAATTATATCTATTATAATCAGCAGAGATTTGTCAACTATACTCGAGACGCACTCCAAGGATTGTCGGATCAATTGGTGGCTGCAACCCAGATAACTTTCCAGAATCGTATGGCGTTAGATATGATCCTGGCAGAAAAGGGCGGAGTCTGTCAAATAATTGTAGAAACTTGCTGTACTTTTATCCCAAATACTACTGGCCCCAACGGAAAAGTGACCGTGGCCATTAAAAAGTGTAATTCTTTAGGAGAATTAAAACGCAATTCCGGAATCGATCATCCATGGGCCGAATGGTTCGGATGGCCCAAAGGATGGAAACAAGCCCTGGTCCAGCTGGAAATAATTTTACTGATTATTGTTATTATTGTTGCTTTTATGATTTTGTGCGTGGTTCCTTGTCTTCGACGTCTATGCGACAAAATGCTTGCTGTAGGCGAAACGACCCCATTAATGCTTATGTACGATGACACCGAGCCAAGCAGTCTTGCGACTTCTTATGAAATAGCATTCGACTCGATAGTCACCCCCAACAGTAATCCCCACACTGTTTAGGGACATATAGATCCGAGGGACATGTCCAAGACCTGAAACCGGGATTTTATCCAGTAGGGATCATTTGTCGCCACTGCAGGTGAAGAGGATACGGGACCATGTCCGGTAGGATCTGTCAGGATTAGGGATAGTCGGCCATCATATATTCAAGGGGGACTGTTATGGAACCAGAATATATCAGCAAGAAACGTTTATTGCTTTAACGAATATATGCTGGCTTCGACCAGTATAAAGGGGCACACCTCACACAGATACGCGGGAGACACAAGTTAACTGAACTGAGCCTGCCTATTTGACTCCTGCTCTGCCCTTCAGTCCAGTCCTTTACATTGAAGTGATGGGACCAGTTTACTCTGGCCCTGGCCCTGGCCCTGGCCCTGGCCTCGGCCTCCTGTGTACCTGATCCTGTATACCTGATCCTGTATACCTGATTCTGTATACCTGATCCCGTATACCTGATCCTGTATACCTGATCCTGTATACCTGATTCTGTATACCTGATCCTGTATGTGTTCCTGTTCTCCAGCCCCTGCTATTGAGTGAACCTGCGCCTTGACCAGGGAATGTAGTGAATTATCAGGATTGCTGCCAGGGGGAGATTCGGTAGCTAAAGGGGATTAAAGGTTGGGTTGTCTACATGTACCTGTTTATTAATGTTAATTTATGTTAATGAAGTTCTCTGGATATATGAGTCTATGTTTTATAACAATAAACTGTTCATTCCTGCTGTACTCAATTCAAGGTAGTTGTGTCTACTTATTGGGTACACATAGCAGGGTTCCAAGGTGGGCATGCTGACTGGTACTGGAAGTGATTCTGGGGACAACAGGAGGATACATCTGGGAGTTACTACTAGACTTGTGCATTCGTCTTCGGGCGAACAGGAAACGAATACGAAGAGTGCTGCCCTCTGTTGGTTTTACATTAAATAGCATATGCTTGAAATCCAAAGTTATTCTGCTACTCAATGTAAAACCAACAGAGGGCAGCATTTTGTCCGAAGATATATTAGCCATATGTGGTAGTGTGTTCATTTTCATTTATTAATTATTTAAATAAAATATATCCCCATGATCCACTGGTCTCCCCGCTGCAACAGGTAAATGTCCGCATTCGCGGACATTAATTCTGTCGAACTTCCAAACTCTTCTATTCATTCTCTTTCTATTTATTTTGGGGGGGTTTTGTATTAAACTGTTAGACGAAAGGATCATGGGAATGTATTTTATTAAAATAAATGCAAATGAGCACACGGCCACATATGGCTAATATATCTTCGGACAGAATGTTACCCTCTGTTGGTTTTACGTTGAGTAGCATAATAACTTTGGATTTCAAGCATATGCTACTTAATGTAAAACCAACAGAGAAGTTTGTGCTTTGTTTTAGCAACAGCAAGAGACCAAGTCATTATTTTCTTAATATTCTTAATTTATTTAATTTCATTTGTTTTGCTCACCTCAGTCAATCAGTGAAGTGAACTTGCTGGGCTAGTGAGTGCAGCCACAAAAGTGATGTGTGCTTTTTTGTTCAGCAAGCAGTGGCGGTAACTGTATTGCTAAATATTATTTTCTCATTTTACATCTTATTTTATTAAAACCCTTAGTATTTTGCGCACCTCAGTCCATCAGTGAAGTGTTGTTGGGCTAGTGAGTGCAGCGGCATAAGTGCTGTGTGTTTTTTGTTCAGCAAGCAGTGAAGCTAACTGTTTTGCTGTTAAATTTTATTTTCTAATTTCTTTTCAAGAAAGATTGACTGTTTGATGACAACTGTACTAAGCAAAGCTTCAAGGTAGTACTATTAAAAAAGAAAATAATTTAGCACATTTTTGTAGATTTACCAGAAGTAGGACAACTGATTTAAAGTAAAAGTTGTTTAACCCCATAATATAATAAATAATTGTAATTTATAATCTATTAATATTATGTAAATAATAATATTAATTAATAATATAATATACTGATATAATCTCACTTTAGCTTAGTGGGCTTGAGATCGTCTGCCTTTGCCTAGAGGTAGATTTAGAATAGTAAGGAAATATAGCTTTAGCAAAGTAGTAGGATCTTAGGCCTGTGTAAATTAAAAAAAAAATACTGCTAGTAGTTTTACTAGTTAGTGTATTATAGTTAAACTTGAGTTAATAACACTATTTAGTAGCTTTAGTTAACTAATTTTTAAATAACTTGAGTACTTTTGCAGATTGCACAAAACAGCACAGTGCAGTTGTGCATAGTTTTTCAGCAGTAGCACTGAAGAGAAACGTACTCAATTTTTTTGTGGTTTCCGTTTTTTTCTTTTTTTTAATCCTATTTTTCTTAATAAATGTATTTTCCCTGTCCCCCTAGTTTTAAACACTACACTACACACACAACACAAAATTTGCCTCAGTCTAGTCGGCCAAGTAGCCCAAGCTCTCGGTTATCGTTTGGAGAATCAGTGCTTGAAGGATCTGTGTCATCAAGAAAAGGAAAGGCACCAATAGCAGGCAGTAGTAGTGCTGCTAGGCCCACCAGCTCTATGTTTTTATACAGAAAGCCTAAAGCACCAGAAGCACGTTCAAAGTTAAACGGTAGTACAACTAGTACTTCTACTAGCCCAGTGAATAAAAAGAAGTGCCTTTTGCCCCAAGCAGCATCTTCCCCATCCACGCGCAGCATGCAAGGTACCAAGCAGAGCAAAATTGGCAGCAAGACTGAGAGTGTTGTTCCCAAACCAAAGCGATCTCGTTCTTTCACACGGAGGCTTTTTGTAGAAAAAAATCTGCCTCCCAAGACCACCACCTCTACCACCACTAGTGCTGCGCCTGCTGTTTCCACTGGTACCACCACACCATTTCCTCCTAGCACCACCTCTAGCAAGCCACAAAGTCCTTACAATATTTTTATAAAGACAGAGAGAGCTACACGTAGTGGAACTCCATCTAGCAAGGTACCAGAAGAGCATGAGACCTGAGAGGCCAAGTGCAGAGTTAGGCTCTGTTCTTCCTGCTCGCACTACTACTAGTCATGATATCAGTCTTCATCCTAGCAGAAATTCCATTTGATCTGGCTAATGGAGAACTTGACTATGAGCCAGAGGAAGTAGAGAAGAGAAAAGAGGAGATGAGTGGTCAGGAATCAGATTCCTCAGGGAGCAGTGTACGAATGACTGGTGCACAATTTTCCACCTTCTCCACTACGATCACCACCACCACCAACAGCAAAACCTACCAAATCTGGTACAATTAAATAAATTAGCAGTCCCGCTGTGGCCAGTACTCCTGTTTGCACTGGCACAGTTACCACCAGTGCCACCACCATTACTGTAACTGTGCCAATAAGAAGAACAACCACTAGTTCTGCCGCTGCTCATCCACCCAGAGCAGTAGAAGCAGCACCCAAGGCACAGTCCAAGGCTCTCCGTGCCCAAATTTGGGAGCTCTTTGAAAGTGTAGAAGAAGGGTACTATGGAAAGTGCAAACATTGTGGAAAGCTAATAAGCAGAGGGAAAGTGTCTGGGCATTTCACCAGTGCTAGCGTGAAACATCACCTCAGCACTCAACACAACTCTGTGCTATTGGGGAAAGATGCAGAAAAACTTAGGGGAGGCATCATAGCTGGTGGCCGTGGTACTACAACAACAACTAGTTCCATCTCCAGAGAGAGTGGAAAAACACCAACAGCTGCTTCTGAGCCAATAGCAGCTACAGTTATTGCTGGCAGCCAGAGACCAAGGCAGGTTGGAGTACTGCAACATGTCCAGCCCCCCCCAGGAAGAATTTGGGGCATTCCACTCCAAGAGGTCAATTCCCAATAAAATAACCCGACTTATTGGTACATTCATTCTCCATGATTGAAGGGGAGCCTTTCAAACAATTGATGGCGGCTGTGGCTCCACATTACACAGTTCCTTCACGTTTCACTTTCAGTAGGAACATCGTCCCCTCACTGTATCGGTCCTGTGTTTCAGCAGTGAAAGAGGAGCTTTCCAAGGCTGCTGGTCAGTGTGTACATTTAACAACAGATTTGTGGAGTGCACCTAGCGGGCAGAATATATTCTTTACCAGCACACTAGTGGCAGGCCGGTGTGTCTAAGGAAGCTGCTGCAGCAGGCTACTGATCATTCCTTCTCCATGCTGAAGTGATGGATGAAAAGCACACTTCCGAAAATATTCTGCATGCAATAAGGAAAATGTTTTGCCTTTGGGTGGGAGCAGAGGCGGGCACCAATATTAAAGTTGTTTTTGTGGTAACTGATGGAGGTGCCAACATGGTGAAAGCGCTGCAAGATGGCCATATTGTTGGTGTGTGCTGTGCAGCCCACATCATCCATCTTGTAGTCAAGGCAGCAATGTCAGAAGGAACTAATGTAGCAGTAGTAGTTCTGTCACGCTGCAGAAAGATCGCTGGGCACTTCCACCATAGTGTTAAGGCTAGCCAACTTTTGAGGGAAGAGCAAGAGAGGGCAGGTCTTCCTGTACACTGCCTACGACAGGATGTCAGTACAAACTAAAACTCCACTTTAGAAATGCTGGAGAGGATTTTGGAGCAGCAGAAGGCAGTCCATAATCTTGCCTCAGAGCACAGTATTGGGATTACATCTCGATTGAATAGGGAGGATTGGACAGTGATCGCCCAGCTAGTGGCAGTTTATTAAACCATACAACGATGTCACGGAAAATTTAAACTCAAACACTGCCAGTCTGACCCAGGTAATCCCAGTGTTCTCCCATGCATGCAAGAAAGTCCTGAAATGATGTTAGGGTGCCTTTGCGATCCAAGGATAAAGGGAAAGCCAGCAATGAAATTCAAAGTTCTCAGTAGCTACCGGGAGCAATTGGTTCAAAAGGTGCGTGACTGGCAGTGTAAAAGGGAAATGCTGTCCGAGGAGGGAGAGGTGCAGGAGGAGGAAGAGATGATGTTGTCTGCTACTGCACAACACAGATGAGTAGCGCAGCTCCTTTTTGGGAAGAGGGACTTGGGAGTATAGTTGGACCATCTGACAGAGCTAGCAGCAGAAAGGAGAGTACTGCTGCTGAAGTGGCCAAACTTTGCCTTAGGGAAGTTCCTTCTTTGCTTAATGTTGATTCTCTTAGCTACTGGGATGAAACGAAGAGTGTGTGGACAGCACTCTCATGGGTTGCGCAGCAGCTACTATCATGTCCTCCAACCACTGTTCAAAGTGAGCGCGTGTTTTCTATGACTGGAAACAAACTGAGTCCACAGCTCTCACGCATGACACCTCATCTGATGGAGCAGATTGCCTTTCTTAAATTCAATCTGCTCAAGTTAGGGTACCCAGCTCTTAGCTTGTTTGCGCTTGTTTGTGGTGTGGCAACATCTGCTTCCTTCGCTGGTGTAGCCAACTTACGCTAGGGCCTAGTGTTAGAGATCTGAATGTCAGCATACCTGCCTGTTTTTTTGCAGTCCTGTCCCGTCAAATTTGGGTTGTTGGAAAGTATGCCATTGTAAATAAATAGCAAAGGTTAGGTAAAAGTGGTCTAAAATAATTAAAATCCCTATTTTTTTATTAAACTTCTTTGGATGTTATATGATAAATAAATAATCCCCGTTTCTCCAAGGCCAAGTTGCTCAGAGCGTTTGTCTAAGTCTCAGACAACTGCTCAAAGCTACTTGGCCTGGGAGGAACGGGGATTTCAGTTAGGGCAATGTACACTTCGGGGCACCTCAGATCGCACCATAATTTAAAGGTCTGTGTGCGCGACTGTATTGGTCGTCCGCAGGGGGCCCGCCTGGCATCAACGAATGAAATTCATCTGGAGTTCTGCACTTCATTTGTTGATGCCAGACAAGCCCCCTGCCGGTGACCAATAGAGTCGCACACACGGACCTTTAAATCATGGCGCCAAAGCTGCTGCTCGTGCAGCAGCCATGTGTTTCTTAACCCCGTTTTAACCCCTGCTAGGAAACCGGAAGAAAACAAAGATAAAAACAAGGGGGGGAGAATGTCCACGAATATTCGCCCGAACAGAAGACAGGAACGGGCGAATATTCGTAGAATACTAAGATTTTTTTTTTCCCGAAGACGAACACGAAGACTTCGCCGGCGCCCAAGTCTAGTTATAACGGAGTCATTAAGTGAAAATTATTTGTTTTATGCATGTTCTGATAATTTTTGTAAGTTTTAAATGTGTTGCAGGGGGAAGGTATTTGGGGTAGGACTGTTATCAGAAGGAAAGGGTCTTAGGATATGCAGCAATGAACAAGAGAGCCAGCACATTATCAAGAGTTAACAGAGTCCTTTCTCATTTAAAAGGTTGATTAGTTTTTTAGCAAACCCCCTGAAAGGCATAAGGTCTGTATATTTTTCACTATGTATTAATAATAAGGCTAAAGATAAGTCGTTAATCTATATTATTTGTATTTTGTTCAACTCTTACGGTGAATTACTGGAGTGAAAATGGATAGTGTACAATAAAGCTTCTTAAAAATCATCAGTAACGTTTTGGCCATCATTCAGACGGGGTCTGCTACAAGGAATGTGAAGGGAAACTTCCCACGTCAGAGACTTCAGTAGTGGAGTAGTGGACCTCGACCGGGTTAGTGCATAATAATCTTAAGGCAGCACAGGTGAGTACACCGCAATGCCAGGGAGAGGGTCTATGAAGTGGGTTCTGACCCCAACCAGGCAGAATAAACTGCAGGCTGCCTGGGAAGGCCCTTATCCTATTCTACAGTGTCTGGATCCCACAACTTATGTAGTGGCCCTAATATGTTGATGGCATATTATGACCCAGAGACTTCAATCTTAAACGTGTGCAGCTTACCAGAGGAGGGATCACATAGTGATCCCTTAGTGGACCTTGTGGGAGAAGCTAAGAGCCAGGGGTTCATAGAGAAGGCAGAGATCAATTTCCAGCTCTCTGCAAAGCAGAAATGGCAGCTCCATCAAGTGATAACCCTCTATGAAAGTATATTTACTGGGGTGTCAGGGAAAACCACATTGGCTTACCACCATGTTGACCCGTGGTCTCAACCCCCTCTAAGGAAGATGGCATATCGAGTGTCCCCTCAGGTGAGAGTGCATATCCAACAAGAGATAGAGGACATGATGAGGTGGGGGTAATTAAACACTCTAAAAGCCCTTGGGCCTCTCGTGTTGTACTAGCACCCAAAAAGGATAAGTCGACTCGCTTCTGTGTAGATTACCTTTGATGCCTACCCCATGCCTAGGATCCATGAGCTACTAGACCAGCTAGCAGGTGCCCAATACCTCACCATTATGGAATTGAGCAGGGGATTGTCAAATCCCTATGACCCCTGAGACCCAGGAACTCTCTGCATTTATTACTCCCTTTGGTTTATATGAATTCTGTGTAATGCCCTTCGGGATGAACAATGCACCTGCCACCTTCCAAAGGCTAGTGAATCAGTTGCTGGAAGGTCAAGGGGAGTTGCCGATGCCACTGGTCTCCCTCCGTTCAATGAGTTAAAGACCAGTGGCATCTGCAGGGCAAGGGGCTTGCTGTAAGGGGCTTGCATTTTCTAAGTGACTTGCTTTCTGTAAGTGACCAGTTTGTGCACCACAGCAGCGGCAGAGAAGTGGTATTATAAGTATACCAACAGTGGGTTTGTATCTCAACCAGCAACAAGAGGGTTGAAGGGTTTGTGTGGTAAAAAAAACAAAACAAAAAAACAAAAAAAAAACTGTGTGTTTTGCATTGACTGTTTGGTTTTTTTTTCTCTCCCATTTTCTAGAGTGTAATTAGTTAAGGGTGGGGTTTATAATCAATTAACTGTGTTGCTCTGTATATAAGGAAGTGGTTAAACTCACAGAGCTTGCTCACTGTAAGGGGCTTGCATTTTCTAAGTGACTTGCTTTCTGTAAGTGACCAGTTTGTGCACCACAGCAGTTAGTGCAACACAAGAGTGCAAGAGCAAGAAGGGTAAGTGACATAAAGCAATTGTTTAAATTCTGTACTCGCGTCCCTTTATTAAGTATGAGCAAGCTTGGAGATTTCACTCAGTGCACATCATGCCATATGTATGCATGCTTGGAACAGCAGTTCCTGGGTCCATATCGCTGTGGTAAGTGTGATCAATTGGTCTCTCTGGAAGCTGAGGTTTGTGCTCTGAAGAGGCACATTGAAACACTGAGAGAGATTGACAACCTTGAGAGGAGTCTGTTGCTCGCTGAGCAAAGTCTAGATGGGGCCCCTAGCAATGAGGGAGGAGATCAGTCAGAAGGGAGTCAGGCACATAGCTGGGTGACAGTAAGACGTGGTTGCAGTGGGGAAGGGAAGAGGAAGAGGCAAGCCAGCCCAGAGTCTCTCCCTCCCAACAAATTTGCCCTTTTAAGTGAGCATGTTGGGGAGGCAGACTCAGAGGTAGGCTTTGCGGAAGAAGCTGTTCTCTCTGACAGCCGGGAGAGCAGCTCATCCAATGTGCAGGGGATCCGAAAGGAAGGAAAGCCCAGGCAGGTTGTGGTGGTAGGGGATTCAATAATCAGGAAAACAGACAGGGTAATCTGTAGCTCTGATCGCAGCAACCGAATGGTTTGCTGTCTCCCGGGTGCCCGGGTTCGGCATGTTGCGGACAGAGTGGATAGATTATTGGGAGGGGCTGGTGAGGATCCAGCTGTCTTGGTGCACATTGGCACCAATGACATAGTAAGAGGAAGATGGAGTGTCCTAAAAGGTAATTTTAGGGACTTGGGTAGTAAGATTAAGAAAAGGACCTCCAAGGTAGTATTCTCAGAGATACTACCTGTGCCATGCGCTACACCAGAAAGGCAGCGGGAGATTAGGCAGCTAAATGCATGGCTGAAGTCTTGGTGTAAGAAGGAGGGCTTTGGGTTCTTAGAGCACTGGGCTGATTTTGCTTTGGGGTACAATCTCTATAGTCGTGATGGATTGCACCTAAATGCAAGAGGGTCCAATGTGCTTGGGGAGAGAATGGTTAGACGGTTGGAGGAGATTTTAAACTAGGAATGGGGGGGGAGGGAATAAATACCGGGTTAGACAGTATAGAAAGGGAAGGCGATTTACTTAGTAACCAGGTGGGTGGATCTGGGGGCTTGGTCTATAAAGATAATAGGGAGAAGCATATATTTTGCCCCCCAAAGCAAGGACAGAAAGTGATTGCAGCATCGGTGTTAAATGACAAGCTAAAGGTCATGTCTACAAATGCTCGCAGTTTAGGGAATAAGATCCATGAACTTGTAACAGTTGTGGCAACTGAGAATGTTGATATAGTGGCTGTTACTGAGACATGGTATAATGAGAAAAATGACTGGGACATATCAATACCGGGGTACTCTTTATATAGAAAAGATAGAAAGGGCAGGAAAGGGGGAGGGGTGGCCCTATATGTGAAAAATAACATAAAATCTAATTTAATACAAGTTGGTGAGGAGAACTTAGAGTCGGTTTGGGTTACAGTACAATTTGGCAAAAGTAAAGTAACTCGCATAGGTGTGATTTATAGACCCCCAGGACAAGTAGAAGAACTAGATAATCTACTAGTGGAGGAAATAGCTAAAATGACAGTGAAGGGGGATGTTATAATCATGGGTGACTTTAATCTCCCTGATGTGAACTGGAAAACGAAAGTAGCTGGTTGTACCAGGAGTGCGGATATTCTAAACTCCTTATTGGGATTATCTTTAAAACAGGTGGTTGAGGAACCAACTCGTAAGAAGGCCACATTGGATTTAGTGTTCACAAATGGAGATTTGTTAACAGATATTTCTGTAGGTGAAAGTTTGGGATCTAGTGATCATCAGTCTGTGTGGTTTAATATACGAACAGTGACTGAGTCACACCACACAAAAACAAAAGTTTTTCTAAAATGAGAAAATGTATAGAGGAGTCATTATCAGACTGGCACAATTTAAATGGCG
>VKOC01026883.1:0-16986 GCA_009364415.1 Spea multiplicata
TACTGTAACGTACCTGGCTGCCGGTTCCTCCGGGTCCACGGATCTTCCGCCGCCGCGGAAAAGAGGGAGGCCGCCGGCTTCAACGCAGCGGCATCAACCGCCACGGAAGAGGGGGAGACCCCCCACCTTGCCGCAGCAGCCGCTACCGCCGCGGAGAAGGGGGAGACCCCCGACCTTACCACGACAGCCGCAGCCGCCGCGGAGAAGGGGGAGACCCCCCGCCCTACCACAGCAGCTTCAACCGCCGCGGAGGAGAGGGAGACCTCCCTCCTCCGCAAGACAGCTTCTGCCGCCGCGAGGACGGGGAAGGCCCCGCAACTCGACACGGCAGCCACCGCTGCCTACTGGAACCTGGTCCGGACCTGCCGCGTGTACTCGCTCCTCCGCACGCCACCTAGTGGCGCCAGCCGGTACTACCGGTCCTTTTAGAAACTTGAGATCTCGCCAATCCCAAGATGGCCGCGGACCGGAAGTGACGTAACGGCATTTTGAATTTGGGGCGGGAGAATGCTAATTGATGACTGCACTTCCTCTTCCTATTTAAGAGCCTCAGAAACCTCCCAGCCTTGCCTTCTGATGGTTGTACCTATCTTGCATAGTGTCATCTCAGTACGCGTTCCTGTTGTTTTCCCGTTACCGACTCGGCTTGTTCCTGATACTGATTCCTGGCGTTTGACTCTGGCTTTCCTCACGTTTATCCTGACTTCTGGCTTCCTGACCTCGGCTTACCCTGCTACGATCCTGACTTCTGGCTTCCTGACCTCGGCTTGCTCATTGGCGATTCTGTACTGGACTCTGGTTCCCTGTCTATTGGACTTGCACACGCTGCTCTACCTGATTACAGGTTCTACCTTACGCTGTGCGTGACACCTATTAAAATATCTCATCACTAGTCACTAAGAGAAAAATAGGTCCTAGAGTTAGTCGATACCTAAGTAACACATAGGAAAGGAAAGGGAAAAAAAAGAAAAGAAAAAGTTCACATAAGGTTATTTTTTTCACTAATATATGGAGAAGGGTAATCAAAATACAAAGCAAAGACATTTTATTATTTAAGTATTGCTCACTTAGAGGTAGATTCCAAAATATCTTAGCATTAGCTAATAAGACAAAAATAGGGGTTGGAAAACTCAATACACTAACTAGCACAGGAAAATATTTATACATAATGGGGCTTTTTAAATCAAATTTCAAATATGTTGACACCTAGGTTTTATATAGATTAACTTTGGTATGCAATAGTTCCTCTCTTCTCCTTTCTGAGAGAAGATACTTAAATTTGGTAATTTATTTCCTAGAATATTTCAATCCTTAGATAAGACCAAAAAGAAAAAATGAGTGGCCATAATGTTTTTCAAAAAGATGCATGTTAAAATTGACCACCAAGTACTAGACCCAGAGGGTAGATATATAATTCTAGTTTGTGAAATCAACAATGAAAAATGTACCCTTATTAATATTTATCTTCCAAATATTTTACCCACAACTTTACTAAATAAAATTTTAGGTGAAGTGGAAAATATTAAGGCACACTAATGATGGCAGGCGATTTTAATTGAGTCTTAGATACTTCTATGGATAAAAAATTAACAAAGAGCAATTTTGTACATACTGCAATAATAAAACAAGCTAAAGCTTTAAATAAGATTTTAAATCATAATAATCTCTGACATCTGGGGGACTTTTAACCCACAAGAAATAGCCTTTACTCATCTCTCTCGAGTACACTTCTCCTATTCTAGGATAGACATGATTTGGGGAGACGCAGATCTCCTTTACAAAGTAGAAAAAAATAATATAAAAGATAATACATGGTCTAACCATAACATTGTTTGCTTGACATTAAAAGATAGCCAATCTATTAAGACAAGAACCTTACGGTTCTTAATCATGGCTTGAGAGTTAACTGTATTTAAATAGATTCAATGGTAGTTCCAAAATTAAATAAAGCAAAAAAATATAGAACCTAAATGCATAAAGCGTCTCTTGTATCTCTTCAAAAGAAGTTATTGATTTTATGCGGTGGGCGCGAAAGCCAGTTTATGGTTATAGAGAAACATGTAACAAGAAACAAAAATAACTTCAGCTCACCATTCAGATGATTTATAGAGACGTTTCAAATTGCAGGGAGCACAGGATAAAAAAACAAACCATATTCCCGGTTAATCCAAACAGCGATGCAAGTAGGGATCCCGCTCCACAAAAAATAGAAGTTTAAGATTTCAAATAGAAATAGACCAAAAAAATAAAAAATGTGCTCAAGTGATAGAAAGGAGATACGCCAACAAGTTTCAAACCTTACGGTTCTTAATCATGGCTTGAAAAGAAAAAAATAGCCCGGTCCTTAATGGGTTAAGCTTTCTTGATGTATTATGGTTTGATTCTTTAGTTACCCCTTAATATTCTTAAATATTAAGGTAAAAGTTTCAAAATAGGCTTCTTACCACAACACATCTAACGTACAGGTCATAATTTACTCCTGTTATACTAGGAATGTTGCATCTACCAAATTAACCAAAATTGTCATACTTATACATTTTAATTAGACAAGTCTAAGTTATGTGAATAAACACACTCACTGTGTTGAATTACTTACTTGGAGATTATACAGGCTAAACTCTATTTACTGGAACAGAGAGATCTGTTCCAGTAAATGACTGCTAATCTCCTACATTATCACTTACAAAATACAAAGTTCAACTCAAGGTAAACATACCTACACGGACTGCTATTTAAATAGAATGTACTGTATATTCCGGCGTATAAGACGACTAGGCGTATAAGACAACCCCCAACTTTTCCAGTTAAAATATAGAGTTTGGGCTATACTCACCGTATAAGACTACCCCTCTACCCAGCATACAACAACCAGCCAATCACGGCAAGCGATGTACCTTACCGGTGATTGGCTGGTTGTTATACAGACATATACATACATACACTGCCCTTACACACACACACACATATATATATTTGTGTGTGTGTAAAGGCAGGGGTGTGTGGTGAGGGCAGTGTATAAATGTGTATGTATGGCCAGGCGTATGTGTGTGTATATATATATATATATATACATACATACACATACATGTATATATATATACATACACATACATGTATATATATATATACATGTATATATACATGTGTGTGTGTATGTATATATATATGTGATATACATACATGTATATGTATATACATGTGTATATATATATATATATATATATATATATATACACACACCAGCTTACAAACACACCACATCAATTGGTTGATGCCAGGGGAGGCCACACTGCACTTTACCTCCTGACGGCGAAGCTATGAATTTCCACTCCCGTCAACCCCTGCGATGCTGCGTAGATAAGGTAGGCAAGATGGGGAAGGACGAAGGAGATTAGTAGACGAAGATGAACACAAAGATTCTTCATCTTGTGTGTCTTCGGCTTCCTCTACGTTTTACCGCCGCTATCTTCGCTTCTTCGTTTCGTGTTCGCTTTCATGTTCGCCCGAAGGTGAATGCACAAGTCTAATATAAATATATGCAGGGTCAATATAAAGAGCTCGTCAATGACATGTTCATTAACAGAAATGTACAAAGAACAAGAGGTCACCCACTGAGACTGGAAGAATGGAGATTTCATAGACGACAAAGGAAGGGATTCTTTACAGTAAGGACAATAAAGGTATGGAATTCACTGCCAAGAGATGTGGTGTTATCAAATACATTAGATGCCTTCAAAAAAGTCTAGATATTTTTTTTAGAAAGGCATGACATACAGGGCTATAAATAGAATTAATTATTTTAGAGCTTCTTGATCCAAGGAGAAATCCAAATGTCCCCTGATGCCAGAATATCAAAGTAGCTTAATTAGGCGGTTTTTTGCTTCTTTGGATCAAGGTAGGAGGTTTAGGGTAGAAGAGTTGAACTTGATTGATTCTTTTTTCAACCTTATGTACTTACCTGTTCCGCGGAAATAAGACAATACCCATAAAATAAGCCGTAGCAGGATTTCTAAGCATTTGCTCAATATAAGCCATACCCCAAAAATAAGACCTAGTGATAGGCGTGGCTATGCAGTGAGGCATAGAGGGAGGAGACATAGAAAGTGGAAGTAAAAGTCTCCTCAGTGAAGTAAGGCAGGGGAAGAAGTAAAGCTGTGGCTGCCATTTTACTCAGCACTGTGGGTTTCTCTCCCCCAGCACCAACCAGCAACAGTCTGTGGGTCTCTCTCTCAACCCCCACAAACACGAGTAAAGCTGCTGCTCCCCAGCACTGACCAGCAACAGTCTGTGGGTCTCTCTCACCCCACACAAACACCAGGGGATAGGGGGAAAATCTTCAGCAAGCAGTCTGCTACTGGGCCCAGAGAGATCATCCCAGCTCTACTGTGCAGATTGGACCCAGTTCTCACTGGATCCCTGGTAAATAAGCCAGCCCTTACACATCAGCTTTGCTGGCCTATCTCTGCTTTTCTTGAGTATCTGTACCCCCAGACAAAATGAGTATATTTGAAAAAATGTAGATTGTTGTACCATACTTAATAAAAATAAGACATCCCCTGAAAATAAGCCATAGTGTGTCTTCTTGAGGAAAAATAAATATAAGACAGTGTCTTATTTTCGGGGAAACACGGTATGTAACTATATGTAACTATGTAACATTACATAAAATGGGAGAGACTAGAAAATGGCTCCTGTCCTAAACTAATTTAATCCAAGGGAATTAATTTAAAAAAAGCACAGGGCCGGCCCTACAATGTAGCAGAGTGGGGCAATTGCCCCAGGTGGCACTTTTGAAGAGGCGGCACTTTGCCGCCTCAAGCGCTTTTTTTTTTATAAAGCGTAGGAGAGAGAGGGTGCCGAGTGGTTTTCGCTTACCCGCGCTCCGCGCCCCTCTCTCTCCTCTGCGAGCCCTCTAGCTCGGTCTCGGTGCCGGCTTGTAATGCTGCGCGCCAGAACTGACGTCAATTTCCGGCGCTCAGCATTACAAGCCGGCACCATGGCAGAGCAGGGAGACTCGCCGCAGGACTGTTTAAAGGTAAGTACAAAGGGGGGGGTAGAGTAGATAATAGGGAGGGAGGGTAGATAATGGCATCAGCGAAGTTTAAAATGTGCCCCCCCGGCATCGGCAGGGGGGTCATCATTTTAAACTTCACCCCAGGCGGCACTCTGTCTTGGGGCGGCCCTGAAAAAGCACCACAATTATCCATACTTGACAGGCTCAGGACTTGAGGGGGTAATAGTGTTGGGGGCCTCAACAAGTAATAAAAAAGGATAATTAGGCATTTACTAAGCAAAGCTATACTATACTATACAAGTTTTGAATGAAAACCATATTACAATGCTATTATTTACATTAAATATGTATTAGAGCTTTAGAGTTTTTTTACCTTTATTTGGGGTTCCCTTACTGCCCAAAGCAACTACTTAATATACCCAGTATATAGTGATGTTAATGAGTTGAATCTTCAAGTCCCCTGTAAAGTCCTCCTGCTTTAGTAAATAAGCAAGTATGAGCAAGTAAAATGACATAGAGTAATATTGTTTTTATTGTATAATTTGACACTCATATAAACTTTTTAACTTTTAAGTTAAAAGTGAACTGTTAAGTCCTTCCAGTTCTATTGTTTTAGTACGATGGCTTTAAATTAATAGTACTATGTTGCTGTTTAAAGGTAATATCTGCATGCATTCTAACCTTGTGAGATTCACAAATCTAAACAAAACCCAGTTACCTTCAATTTCTACATATCATATATTTTTTTGTATTTAATAGTATTCTTGTGTGAGTACTAACGCTATTGTGCCCACTAGCTAGCTAGACTTCAAACAGCTTGCTTTATGCAAGGTAACAGGAGCCAGAAGGGAAGTCAGACAAAGCCAGGTTATACACAGGATACTCAGGAACAGGCTTGGTAGCCAGACAAAACACAATTGTAAGGAGGACATGTGGAAATATGGTCCAGTGGACCAGATACTGGAGTCACCCATGCTATCTCTGCGAATCAATGATGAAGTGAATCTCATATTCCTCATGGTTGTCTAGAAGGACAGAATGAGGACAAGGAGCGGTAGTGGTAAACTGATTGCACAACAGGGGATTCAACAGGGATATATGAAATACGTTGTAGATACGCTTGTTGGGAGGGAGGCCTAGAGCATAAGTTACAGGGTTAACCCAGCGTTTGGGATGGCACACTGAGGTGAAGATTGAGTGAAGATAACCAGACCTTTTCCCAGAACCTGTTAAGAGGGTGCAGGTAGGCGTTGAGGATTGACCTGGGGCGTTTAAGATTGCTTGGAGGATTGTAGAGATGCTAGAACGGATTTGCTGGAGATGGTCCTCCAATGCCGTAATCCCTTGTGGTGGGAACGAATCAGGCATCATGGACAGTTGATGCCTGTAGATCACCAGGAACATCGATAGCTGCAAGGAAGTAGAGACAGCAATATTATGAGCAAACTCTGTCCAGGGTAGTAGGTCCAACCTATTGTTCTGAAATTGTGCGAAATTTAGCATCTCATAAATTACTCCAAGGCTTGGTTGGCCCGTTCCGCAGCGCCATGAGATTAGGGATGGTAGGCAGAAGAGAAGTAGAGCTGGATACCCAACTGTGCACACAAGGCCCACCAGAATCTCGACACAAACCCCGATCACCGACAACCTTGGGTAACCCATGTAGCCAATACACCTCCTGGACAAAAACATAGCCAGTTCCTTAGCGGAAGGACGTTTTCATGGACACAATGAGGCATCTTAGGGAACTGATCGACAACTATGAGGATCACCTTGTTGCCATTGGAGGGTGGGAGGTTCACTATAAAATTCATGGAAAAATGGGACCCCTAGGAATGGGCTTGAGAAGGCCCTCTGGAAGGTACTGAGAAGTCTTGGTGTGAGTGCAAACTGGACAGGCAGCAACAAAGGCAGCAACATCAGCATGGAGGTCAAGCCACCAAAAAGGCGGGATACTCCCCAGGAAGCTAATTTTTACTGGGTTGACCCGCTGCTTTTGTATTGTGGTAAGTGTTAAGTACCTTTGTGCAGAGATGTACCAGTACAAAACAACTCCCAATGGGTGTTTCAGCAAGAGCATCAATTTGTGCAGCCCGGATCTTATCCCCAAAAGGAGAAGTGAGACTCGGACACATAGGGGCAAAAAACACGGTTCGGGGGTGTCACGGGACAAGGATGACAGAGCATTGGCACGGATGTTTTTAGTCCCAGAAAGTAGGAGGCCACATCATCAGAACATGATAGGATGAGGGCCCATCTAGCTTGCCTAGCATTCAGGTGTTTAACCTCGGATAGATAGGTGAGGTTCTTCTCTGTGGGAATTAGAATTGGCACCGGTGTACTGGTGTACAGATGCCTCCATTCTTTGAGAGCCAATATTATAGCCAGTAGTTCTCAGCTCCCAATCTTGTAGTTAAACTCCACTGGGCTCAACCTTTTGGAGTAGTAACCACATGACGCATCTGGACAATGAGCCCAGCCCAGCTCACTAATCACAATGTGATTAGTAAAATAAAAAAATGTAAAAAAGGAAAATTCGTAACATAATATATTCGTAACAAAAATAATCCCCCACTGTCACAAAAAAGTCTAAATATATATGTAGCCCTGGCACTAGAACTCCTCCAGTTGCCATGGTGATGAACTATGCAGACTGACTGCCCTTCATCAGCCAGTATTATGAACATCTGTGTAAGCCAATCACTTGGGATTTTTTTGAAAAGGAAAGGGAGGGTCAAGGCATCCATCTTAGAGATTGAGGACCTAAAGAAGAGGAGCTAGGAGTGATGTTCTGTACAGATACCTGGAGAATCTAAGCCAGTCTTACTGCATATCTGTGCACCAGAGATTACAAATCTGAAGCACACTGGGGCAGAAGAAGCTAAGTTTAGTCAAGCATGATTTAGTGGTTGTTGGAGTTGAATCCAGCCTCAACACTTAAAATACCTACTCTCTTCAAAAGAACAGACCCTGGGATGTGTGAGTTGTTATCAGTTTCTTCCATAAAGTTTTGGTGTCATCCTAACCTGTTATACCAAGATAATACCATCTACTACATTGAAGGCCCCCACATAAGTGCACCACCCTTTCCCTGGGGAATCTGGGGCTGGGTTACTGCAAATTGGACACAAGCTACACTTTTGTGAGGGGGTATTGTGAAAGTGGGCATTGTTGTCTAAATTGTGCTATTGCATTCTGTGTAAATGTTAGGTTAAGAGCTGTGTGCTTACATAGTTTATAGTTACTGATGTTCATATATCACATAAAATATAGTTTGCTACAATATATTTAGTGGATGTCATTCCTCTTGTGAAAAAAAGGTTTCTACTGTGTCTGCTTTGTTTTGTTTTCCTTTTGTTATTGTAAAGTTATTTTCTTAGTGGCTAATATATCTGAAAGCTTCAGATATCCCAGCTAAGTGGAGGCACTGCGTCATTAGATCCCCAATCTCTCAACAATTTGCAGAGGCTCAGGACTACTTGCTATCACTAATATGGAGGTAACCAAGCTGGAGACTAACCCTGCACCCAGGTTAGTCCAAAAAAGGGTTACATATATAACGTATTTGCTCGATTATAAAAACGTGGATGTTTTCAGAGAAAATGCTCTGAAAAATACCCTTCGTCTTGTATTTATATTATACCGGCCAGCAGCAGCAGAGGTATTCAATGAGCATCACAGCGACCTCCACCGGCCGCTCCACTAGACACCTGGCAATCTGAAGCACGGGGGACAAGTCTAGGGATGCACTGCTAAGTCAAGGGGTGGAAGAGTGGCATATGGGGGAGGATGTAAGGTATTTCTGGAGGCAGAGTGGCATATAGGGGGTTAACAGGCTTATCAGGTAGGAAGAGTGGCATATAGGGTGTATAAGGCATATCTGGGGGGCAGATATGCATAACTGGGGGTAGGTTGACAAGTAAAAAGAATTAAAAACAAAAAATAATTTTTTCTCAATCAGTTTGATATGAAAAAATAGTTTCATGTGAATTAATATTTTCTAGTCAAATTATTTTTCTATAGGGTAATCTGATATTCAGGCTTTATCTTTGTTTTCCTTAATTATTATTCAAATTTTGGGGGGGTCTATTGAAAAATAAACCAAGCTTGAGATCATCAATAAACTGTGTGAGTTGTGGCATGATAGCTGCTTTTCTTCTCTAGGAGAAAGAAAACAGTCTCAATTGATTAGCAGCAAGATTCAAAATTATTCTTGAAAAATTAAGAACGTATGAGATTATCAGTAAACTGTGTGAGTTGAGGCATGATATCAGTTTTTCTTTCATAAGAGTAAGAAAACAGTCTCAATTGATTAAGTAGATATTAATCTACTTGTAGAGATACTCTTAAGCAAGTGCTTAGTTTAAACTATTAATGGCTATTAAGATAGTATTTCAATAATTACAGATGAAAATTGGGATTCATACATTCTATGTATTACAAATTACAAATTTTTCTCAAGACAAACTAGTTAAAGTTAGTCAATCATAATGTAAATATTGACTAAAGCCTTTGTTACCCTGTCCTGCATAATGCAAAATGTAATTATTTAACTATACATTACATGGGCCAGCCAAGCTCTTCCTGTAGCTGATGCTCACTGGGGTTGGACCTTCTTAATATAGAATTAAGTCTGGGACCCACAATGTCTTTTATGATTTATGAGATTGTTTTATGAATCTATGCAATAACTTTTGTTAATTGTGTGTTTAACAACACTGTATAATTTGCATTCAACCCAATGACAGCTAAATGTATTTTGGGCAACTATTAAAAGATAGTTTTGGCTGGTCTTGCCTTTGGCTGGAAGTTGACAGGCCTCACGTGGAATATAATGTATTCATTTTCATTCGCTTTATCTCTGGGATTCAAATCCAAGATCAAATAGCATTAGGAATAGAAACACCTTAAATGCTCTCTAAATTTAGGATTTTCAACAAATCTCTATTAATTCTTAAAATAGGTATATAATCCTTAACCTTCCAGCGTCAAATCAAGACAACTACATTTATGTTTATATTTGGCAAACAGTTGTCTAGTTGGAACACAATTTCTTGAGTCTTTGTTATTAAGCTCCGTTGGGGTGTTTGTCCAGCTTGTTATTTGTTGTTGGTGGACTTTAATTTGATCAGTTCTAATTCTTGAACATACTGCAATGAATACTTACATTTCTCA
The DNA here is from genome assembly GCA_009364415.1 of Spea multiplicata. Lineage (NCBI taxonomy): Eukaryota > Metazoa > Chordata > Amphibia > Anura > Pelobatidae > Spea > Spea multiplicata. Next base: position 10,190 of record VKOC01026883.1, read on the forward strand.
CAACAACCTCAGAGGCGAACAGGCCCCCTTCTGGTGTGGGTTGGTTGCAAAAGAGATCTCTAATTTCCTCAAACAACCTTTATACAATATGTTCAGCCAAACACATCTCATGCAAGTCTGATCTAGTCCAAATTTTAATTGTCCCATTTTGTACCAATCTAATATTGCTATTCCCAAGTCAGGTCTCATCACATTATTGATCTCTGAATATGTATAGACACTATATGCTGTAGAACCTAGTGATTAATGTTAGAATATTATTTTGATACTTTTGTACAATCTATGTAGCTTTTGGCACTACACACTTATTTGGCAGTTTCTTTACTTTTCTGTTTTCTTTCCCTTTGTTCCTAGATTGTACATTTCTTCTTTTTGTATGCAATTTTTTTTGTTATGCTATTTAGCTTATGTAACTAAGACTCCAGTGGAACCTGAAACATTCAGTGCTATTCTCTATGAAAAATACTTTTTATTTACCAGCACCAAGTGTTCCCTTCAGAATGTATTATCTTCTGACCTTGATATCTAATGGAGACAAGTCTACATGTGTGCATGTTAAAAGACATATTTGTCTTTTTGACAATTTGTGTAGTTTGTGTCTGTTGCTATTAAGCCAAAAGTTAAATCTAAAACAAAGAAGAATAAATCACCATTTGTGTATCTTTGTGATGGACAGATAAAAGGATTTTGTAGTGCTCTCAGCAGTGATTGTTAAATGAATCCTTGAGATTAAGTGACAAATACTGTCGGATTCTTTACTGCTTAAATTACTCTAAGACTAGAAGATTTTTTTATAAACTGAAAATAAGATTTTTATATTGAATAAACAGCATCACTATGGTTAAAACCACAGGTCCTAAATCACTGCCGCCCTCACAACTTGAATCTGGACTAAAATCCACAATGGCATTTATGTCATGTAAACACAGCAATACGGTGAAAGTCCGTATATAATATATAATTATATATTATATAATATATATATACACACACCAACACATAATCAGAGTTGAAAATACAGTATAAAAGTCTTCAGTATAATACGCTTTCTGTAATTGTGAGGCATTCAGCAACACCAAGATCTCCAGACCCTCTCGAGAACTCTGGACAAGTACTACATTCAACCATGCAAGTCAATGGAGCCCAGCTTACTAATCACAATGATTAGTAAAATTTTAAAAAATAGTAAACGGAAAAAAAAAAAAGGTCCAAATATACAGATGTTGAAAAAACCCTACTAAAAACACACCTCACACAGGTGGCTATAAATTCATATCTGAAGGAAAATGTGTGTGAAACAAACCCCCCAAAAAATACTACCACAATGTTTGACGATGTAGAGTTAGTACACGGAAAAAGTTGAAATATTGGCATTTGGAATACTCTGCTGTGTCCAGTTTTTAAAAATATGTGGTTTGATTAGGGTAAATTGAGCTGACACCTTCAAAGGTGTCTCAAACATAGCACATGAGGCAGAATGACCAGTTTTGAAAACAAATTAGTTTGAAATAGCAAGATACTACTTGTACTTACTTTGTTACTTTAACTTGAAAAAATAAAAATAAAAACATTTGGTATTTCTAAACTCAGGACAAATGCTATAATCTATTTAGCATTTTTTTTTCATTAGCTTTTGTAGATGAGTAAACGATTTTTCAAATAAAAATGCTTTTTTAAGTTTTCACCTTATTTTATATATTTTAATGGTAAATTATGATCAACATAATGGTATCTAAAGAAAGCTATTCTTGTCCTGAAAAGAACAATATATATATATAATGTGTGTGGGTGCACTAAATGATAAAGGAGTAAATTACAACTAAACACAAGCATGGCACAACTGTTAATTTTCGAAGGGTGCAAAAAACAAAGTATTAGTACTAGTAATAGTAATAAAAACAGTATAACAATGCAATTTGTAACTCCTCGAATCCTCTTTTTGAAAACAGTGTTTTTTATTGAATTAAAAAAACGCTATGCTGTATCTCATCTCTATATACCATTTCAAATGGCTAATTTGTGTGTGTGATTGATTAAAGGATTTATACAAAGAATAGTATGATTTGGTAAATCTCATGTGCATTTAATAATAATATAAATATTTTGAATATATAAAACAATGCTAAATTCTCACAATTCAGTCTGAATAAAGATATTTAAGGACATTTCTCCAGAAGAAAATTGCCAAACATGAACAAGCAAAACTGGCAGTGAAACATCACTGATTATCACAAAGCTAAGTTACATTTGAGACAACCCAATATTTACTTTGCTGGCCAAACATAAGATGTCCTTCTATGTGGGAGGGATTTTAAATCATCTACAATTGAGATTCTAGTTGTTAATTTGAAAAGGGTGAAGTGATAGTACTGCTGAAAGAGAGGAAGAAAAAAACAAACTCCCAAATGAATTATTTGTTAGAGGTTTCGAAATCGAATCAAGAGGGAAGTTAAAGAGAGATTAACAGATAGGATCAGTCTGTATTCTGACACTCATCGGCTCAGGCAGGCAGAGAAAGAGTTGCAGAGAATCAGAAGCCAATGCTCAGTTAATTGACAATGTTATTATTGGGATGCCTTGTTTTTCTTACAGCTGGGTTATGCCGGTCTACTTCACCACCAGGTAAGACAAAATATATTTCTACACATCCCATTTGGATCAAATGTTTTCGTTGCTCTGTTATACTATTTGCTCTAGATCCTGTTTATATATTAATACTGAAAAGATAGTGAAAACCAGTCTTAAACCGTATGTTCAGAAGCGTGAACGAAGAATGAAAAGATAATGAATAAACAAAGGGGGATACTACCCTTCTTGAGTCGGTTACACAGCTGCGACCTTGTAACACACCCTCCAAGTGTGGAAATTTCAACAGAACAGTCCGACTTGGTGCGCTCGTGTGAACCGAAAAAATAAATAAAACGATACAAAATAATAGTGTAGACGTAAAACAAAAATACTGGTAAAAATGTGTTGTATGCACTCACAAGTGTACGTGGTGCTTCAAGGCTCTATGGGTCCGTTGGTGTATATAAATGAATCAAGGAAACAGAGAATAAATATTATCTCAATTTATTTATTTATTTATTTATTGAGATAATATTTATTTATTTATTATAAACCATGTACCTATAGTCCACTGCAGATTTTTAGGGCAGAGCCCTTCAATAAATCCATTTTTAGATTAACCATCGGGTTGGAAATTTATTCTCAAGTATACCCACCAAGAACAACATACATCCACGGACATACACGGAGGAGTAATCATTGTTTTTGGACGCTGAACACTCTCAAGACACGAGTAAGTGTATCCACCACCTTGCGGTGTTTCTTTATTTACAATATCACCCTATGTTATTTTCTGTTTCCTTGATTCATTTATATACACCAACGGACCAACGGACCCATAGAGCCTTGAAGCACCACGTACACTTGTGAGTGCATACAACACATTTTTACCAGTATTTTTGTTTTACGGCTACACTATTATTTTGTATCGTTTTATTTATTTTTTCGGTTCACACGAGCGCACCAAGTCGGACTGTTCTATATATTAATACTTAAAGATAAATAGTATTGATACTTACAGGTTTGGGTTGGCAAGAGGAGTTGGCTCCTTGACTGGTTTCATTTGAACATTGTAGTAGAAATTTTTTTTATGTACAATTACAATTATTTTATGCAACATTTACCCATTGTCTGGATCCTTTCCATATTCCTTTTAAATGATCCTTACTCTACGTTGCCCGTTTTGATGGCTTAGTGTTGCATCCCAAGTATGTTCCAATTTGCTGTGATAATGAGCCATCCGGCTGGGTTTCCCTTTGGGCCAGGTGATGCTAGCCATTCCATGATTACAGAACATAGTTTGTAAATATTGCTAAACAATTGCATCCCCACAGACATTCAGTTACAAATAATGTACAGGGTCCCTGTAGTTGTTCAGTGTAGGAAAAATGCACAATTGTGTTAAACTTGGGGGGGGGTATGTTCCATTCTTTTTTACTGTATATATAATGTGTGTGTGTGTAAATACATGTGTGTGCCTAGATGAGCTACAGTTTGATAGAACTAAACCCAACAAACAAAACAATTGGCACCAGTTTACCCACCTTTAGCTTTCCCAAGAATGACTGCATTAATTTGTGGGGAAAACAAATCTAAGTTAATTTTGTGACTTTTGAAAAGCTAAAACTAGCATTTTGTGTCTGCACTATACATTCTTCACCGTGCCTGTATTTCTACAGGCTGGTAGATTTGTTTATACATGTTGCAAGGACAGTTTTAGGTGCATGATGTTTACAACGAGTTTATACATAACATCCGACGCATTTTCTGAAAATTCCTGCAGTGCTTAGTAGAAGCAACTTCTCTAACAGAAACCTCTTAAGATGCTCATCTGTTACTGTGGTAAGTGCATGCATTGGTGTTACGTGTCGTTCATGTGTTCCCAGCTAAAATTATGAATGACCTACATGATTTTAGAGTTATTGTTAAGTATAATGGTTCTAATGCTGCTCTTAGGGAAACATGTTTTACATTCAGTAAAGTAGGTAGAACGTCGCCTTTAATGCAATACCAAACAATTTCATTAATTCAAAAATAGAAAAGATACTGACAGCTGTGCAGCCTCGTACCTGCGTATAGAAACACAGGAAGGCTTGAGGCTTAACCAGTCATGGCAAAACATGGCTAGTAACCATAATTGGTAATTTTTCCAAACACACATAATATGTATCTTAATGTAAGGTGATGTCATTCAGGAGATGGGATTCATACCACCCGAGTTTCCTCTTTTAGGAGGGACATGCCATCCTTGGGACCCAAAGGCACCTGTGCATCTTTAATCTCCTGCTGTCCCTCTTTTTCAGCTGAAGATATTTAATGGGTTCCAGTGTATCACAGTGTTTTACAGTCCAAAAGGTCACAATAAAGTGAATAGAAACAGCATAATTTACATTGTGTAATACCTACATTTATTGTATAATTAAGATACAGTGTCGCATATAAAGCCTTTCTAACTATATGAATATTCATTTATTTGTAAACTTACTTTAGAATATTAGCTAAAAGTTAAAATGAGTGATTTACACCTGAGCAAAACACCCACGGCTTATAACACCCTACAACCAGTGTCTCCGTAAAGGCTGGTAGTTTGATTATGGTAAAAGAGCAATTTTAAGCAATTTGCATGTTGCGTTTTTGCAACACCTTAATGCATAACCCTCATTGTGTTTTCTGAAAATCCAACAGTGCTTGAAAAATAAGGTCCATCACATAAACTTTTAAGGTGCTCATTCCACTTCTATAGTCATATAGTACATGCTTTTGTGGCACATTACAAGCATTTGTTCCCTGCAAAAATTACAAATGAGCAAAAAAGAATTGCATGACTACAGAATTATTCCGTAAGGGGTGGAAGCATTCAATAGGATTAAGAATAATGTTTGTAATGGCATTTCATTACAAAAGTTGATGTCCTTCTGCAGTCTAAAGATTTAGTGGCAGGGAAATCCTCCAGTTGATTTATCATTGTTTTTTTGTCTCATTAAACACACCCCACATAGGGTGACCACATTTTATTTCTGCCATTCAAGGACACATTATGAAGCCTGTGACATCTCTGTGTGTGTGTGTATATATATATATATTATATATATATGTACATATATATATATATCATAATATTGCATTAGACATCGCATTTTTAACTAACGTGATAGGTTAAAGACTATGATATATATGACTTCAAATAACAGGCTGAACTGGCGGGCTTTCTTTAAAATATTTACTCCCTGCTGCCAATATATAATACTATTATCCCCTGCCGCCAATATATATATATATATAGATAGATAGATAGATAGATATTAATATTAGCCCCTGTTGTCTATGTAAATACATTTTATATTGAAAAAAATTGGACCCGAGGCAAGCATTTCCTTGGCCCTGCTCCACGCTCCCTAGCAATCCCTCCCCTCCCGCACCAAAAAATAGGTACAGATCAAATAAACAACACATAAAACAGGTGTTTCATGCATGGATCAACTGAATAAGACATACAAACCTACATAACTACATACATAAATAATGTATGGAAACATAGCACAGCAGATATAGATCAATGCATTAACACACAAACCCAGCTTTGCATGTATAGATCAATTGAAATTCACATGTGAACTCAGCACTGAAGGCAAATAATCAGACATGCAAATCCTGTATTTGCAGGTATACAATAATAATGTATGGAAATATAGCATTGCAGGTATAGATCAACTGGAAATCACATGTGTCGATCAACTGAATAAGACATACAAACCCTGTGTTTGCAGGTATACATAAATAATATATGGAAACATAGCATAGCAGATATAGATCAATTGGAGTTCACATAAAAACTCAGTAATAAAGGTATAGATACACCCGCTAAATCACAGGCACAGATTACAGGTTGCACAACCCAAAGCCAGCCCTGGCGTCCACACCTGACCAGCAACCAGATAACACACGCAAGACAGCCCAGCATGAGTCAACTTTGTCCCCAAAGAGCCCATCCTATTCCATCTTTGTCCCATAAATACCCTGCCTGTGTCATCTTTGCCTTCCCACAAATCAATTATACATATGTGATACCCACAAACACTTTTACAGTCATTCACTAATTCATATTGTCATTCACATAATGAATTCACATAATTGTTTATTCTCTCACTCACACAAATAATATACACATTAGGGCTGCAACTTTTAATAATCGATTAGTTGGCCGATTATTTTTTCGATTAATCGGATAA